>BMAO01016637.1:0-56587 GCA_019973975.1 Trichonephila clavata
TAAAAGTTGAATATACAAACACATTTTAAAAACAAGAGCATATTAATTGAATATACAAAACACATTCATAAAAAGCAGCACAAAGCAAAGCATAGGAGTAGGGAGATAATTTGTAGAAACATATACACAAATGAGTTAAAACCAACCCTTTCTACAATACAGAAAACAATATTAAATATCTTTGTGACCATAAGACAATGTATGTATGCCATCTTCGCAAACAAATTTTTATCGTAATAGGCAGTAACAGACACTTTATTTTGAACAACAGTTTCCAAAGTATGTTTTTTTGAAAGAATGCAAAAGATCATTGTGTGTGTGTGTGTTTCCGTAAGTTAGAAAAAATTTAAACGCACACACTTTTTAAAAGTTAAGCCGACTTGGGAACAATTCTAATGTATACACAAATCAGGAGAAGTTTGGATATCTCCCTACTCCAACGTAAATTTATTACATAGATTCCAGATGTTCCTGAATGTGTGTTATCCCTTCTAGAAGAACAGGGATTTGATCAACATGTACCGAATAGGGAGTTGCTATTTTACTCGACAGCCGCCGCTCTCCTTTGATAAGTCTACGTTAAATTTTCTTTTTTTGGCGCAAGAGGAATCAAAGCTTTCTAGAAAATTTTAAAAACGAAGACTAATGAAGCAATACAGAAAAAAGCTCTCAACGAAATGTATCTAAGCGGAAAAGGAAAAAATACAAATTCCACTCACCATTTTCCATGGAGAGAGAAGAACGTATTTATCCAAAAGAACTTCAGAAATCAAGAAGAAGGCGGTAAGAAGACGCGGACTGATCCAAAAAAAATGTAGCACGTTAGGAACTTCAGGAACAGACTAGACAAAGGTTGAAAGCCAGATTGACATTTTACTCGAAATGAAGGACAAATTTTTAAAAACGCAGTTTTTTACAAATCTGATTATTAAAAACAACTCTTATGTAAGACAGGGAAAAATAGCAGAGGGGGTCTGCGCGTTTAATCTTCAAGGTTGAAATGAAAGAAAAACATATCTAGCAGGAAATCTTGCGTAACAGCATTGCAACATGCATAATGAAGACACGACTCGAAAGAAACGAACACAGTTTATCCGGGAAAATAATTTTTATTCAAGGGTTATATCAATATTATTACATAGAGTGTTACAATCATTTTTATGCTTACAATATATAACAGTTATCAGTGCATTCGTTACAGATACAATATTTTTATGTAGAGTGTAACAATCAGTTTTCTTGCGTATAATACATAGAACTAATATTCACTTTGTTACAGAATATTCATTTTGCACATTTAGTTACTGTCTTTGAGTCATGATGTTCAGTTTCATATTATGCTGTGCAATCAAATACTTGTCTGTAGACTGAAGGATTGTGCAGCTCGCGCACAATAGCAGAATTGTTCAAAATCTTAAAATAGGCTATTTTCATTTTACTGTCGGAATCCGTTGTGTCCATGGAATAGGATGTGGCAGCTTGTACACAGGAGATCATATTGTCGTACAGAGAATCAGTGAAACAATGGATCACATAAGCGTCAGAGGGGCTGGCGCGCTTTAGGTACATGACACCATATCTCGGTTCGGGAGTCATTGCTTTTTTGAATTACTAAAAGCAGTAATGAGAGTTCTGCAGCTTGTGTTGCCTCCTTTTATACATTCTGTATCAGCAGCGACCCTCCTCCTCCATACATGTTGTAATTAGAATGCAAAAGATGATGAGAAAAATGTTGAAACGTGTTCAAGCACGTTTATGTCGGTTTTATAGGTATGACATATTTGATTTGAGTGTGGCGTCAAACAACACTTTTGTAGGCGAAAATTTTTAGCTACAAATCTTTGAATAAATTTTTCGTTGAATGCAATGTTATTCGAATCTAGAGGTGATAAAGTCAGCTTTCTCACAAATTTGTATAGGAAATGAAGACAAAATTGACCGCAGGTAAAGGACGTAGCGCTTTGGTAGCGACATTTGTTCCACATCAGTTTCTGTGAATTCTGTTTGATGAAGTTTAAAAAATCTTACCCTTCTTTGGAACTGAAGCGAAACTACAAAAGTAAAAACAAGTGTTGTTCCTAAAGGCTAACGCAACCCAATGGCTTCCAGGCTTCGTCCTAGAATCTAAATTTACAATAAAACATGAATAGCCTGTAAGTGTCCTAGGCAATTCATCGGAAGCGTACACGCCTCCAAATTTAGATCGAAGAATGGAATCTCTGCAGGCGAGATTACATAGGCTTTGAGAATTCATTTTTAAAAATCAGTTAAAACGTTGCGGTTTTTGTCAATCTCTATGACATTTCGATACTTTGCATAAACGATTAAATTAACCGTTTCGGGTAGTGCCTTACTAAAGCGAATATCCAAAGCCAAATTCGAATTTCGTAGGACCGAATCATGCATTCCATCTGCACTGAGATCTGGCGTTAAATCTATTGCCAACAACGTGTACCCGTCCTTATATTCACTATAACTTATATTGATATCTTGATCTTTATGATATCGCCCTAAGTCAGTAAAAAGGCTCATATAACATCTGCTATAACTGTTAGAGGTATCGAATTTCGGTTGATAGGGTTTTGAAGGAATCATGCGATTTCCGTCTAATAGGCAGAGGTATGATAAATCATAAAGCTTAAAATTGAATGGATTGTTAGAAAAATCACCATTATATGCAATATTAGATACCATACCCATGATTAGTCGCGCTGGTACATGTCCAATAAATGCATATGGAATAGTAATAGATTGCATTCCTGAAGAAAGCGCGAAGGATTTCACCTCTGTTCTGCGAAGGGGCATCTTAATCGCGCCTCTAGAAAGTGCGGTCTCGTGCGCTATTAAAATTGAAGGAGCGACCTTTACTTTCCTAACAAATAAGGAAGCATGTTGTTTAACTATTTTGAAATCTTGCGAAGCTGACATCAGTGCAAAGATATCTTTATTTCTTTCTAATTTAATTCGAAGATCACTGAATGGATCAGATATTTACTTTGATTGCCTAGATTAAATGTAAAGCTCCTATCATGTCCATTAGTTTACTATCTTTGCAAATGTTATATCTAGTTTTGAATCCCTCCCCTGCGTTTAAAATCTCGGTTGCGTCAATCTTTCCTGGACTATCTCTGAAGAAAAGACCAGCCGTTAATAGCGATTCTTGAACAGCTTTTGGGGACAGCAAGGCATCGAACATGCATCTGTATGCATAATTCGCTTGTGAGGACACTTGCTTATCATTTAATGTTTTGGAACATTCCGAAAATAATGTATTCAACAAATAATTGACTGGAGCTACTACGTCAGGAGTTGCAATATTTGATCCATTTTTTTTTCGTAATTTTCACTTGTAAATGAAGAAGTGTATGTGAGCTAGGTCTAAATAACTTTCTCCCATGCCTGAGAAAAAGAATTCAATCGGTGTTTTATCACTCAGAGGTGCAACAGGAAAAATTTCGGTAAACGAACTTTCTTCGGTTGACAATTGCACAGGATTAACGGTAAACAAATCATAAGCATTAGATACACAAGCGCACGCTCTCTCATCCATCTTATGAGAATATATCTACCGCTGCTTTGGAATTCTTTCGGCTTCGCTTAGCGCGCGGCAAATGATTCTTATTGCGCGATTTCTTTCTTTTTACACCCGAACCGCTTTGAAGCTTATGAAGAATGTCATCTTTAATATTTTTGGACGTTTCTTTCAATCTCGCCCTTGTCGAATCTTTCAGAGATGTTCCCGACACAACATCTGACATTACCTTTGAACCGGTACTCAGAATATGTTTTCCTAAATATTTTCCTGCCTTCATTGCAATGGGAGATATCATTCGAAATAAATTTGAAAACATTCCATATCCTCTTTGATGGCTGACTCCTTGAAAATACGAGCCACGATTCTGTAACTACGAACAGTAATAGTCCTGACAAGCTCTGCGGTCCAAATGCATCTTTCTCTTGCGAAGTCAGAACCGAAATGATGTCGCACATATACAGTTGTAGTTTTATACTATTCTTCGTCGGAAAGAAAGAACCAAGAGCGATTTGCCGCTCATAAAAATAATACCATCTCCAGAACTACTTTTTAATTCGACTTCGATGCAGTCGATATAATTTTGAAGCAGAGGAAAATACAGGGGTCTTTGATAATTAATAACAATTTGGTCTTCTTTGGTTGACATCACAGGAATGATACGAAGTAAAGGTGCGATAGTATCCCCCACAAAATGAGATTCTATAATGTCTGTATAGACATAAATTTCTGTGATTCCTCCGTCTATTTCCAGTTGATAATCCGAAATATGAGTGCCACCGTGGAATGTTGATTGTTTTAGTCCCAAGAGATCTTTTAACCTATCCTGGAAAGTTACGGCAGATGTATCGGGAATATGAATTTTCACTTTCTTATTAGCTAATAGATTAAACGCCAGATGTTTAAAAGAGCTGAACAACTGCTCTGCATTCTTATAAAATCCAACTTCTAATTGTAAATGTTCCGTTTTTTTCACTTTCTCTGGAACTGTCGGTTTATCCGTAATGCTTACGCGAAAATATTCGTCCAATGGAGGTCTGTCGATTTTTTGCAATACATGCATTGATTTCTCCTTCAACACAATATCCTTGGTCAAACTCAGCATACGCATAAAAAGGGGCGCATATAATAATCTTAATTCGAGTTCGACGTTCTTTTGAACTGTTATTTCGACTTTATTTTCTTTGAAGTCAAAAATGAAATCTGCAGCGCTTCCAATTCCTGTTTGCATTAGATTGAAATTTATATGCTGAAACAGTTCATGGTGCATGTTTTCCAAATCGGTATATTTATGATTAAACCGAGTGGTGCGAATTATGAAATGCCGTTTTAGGTTTCTTGCAATAATTTTCAAGTGATTGTCTTTGTTCGTTTTGGATGGTTTTCGGAAAACAAAACTTTCCGACATTCTTATAATTCTATCTTCTCTAGGTAAGTTCAGCATGGTTAACAACCGTGGGGCATATATTTGCTGCTGTTAAATGCAACTCGTAATTAGGAGCAATATGAACATTAATATTCTTGCGATCCAATGAAAAAGCAACAAAATGTCCGCATTTTTCTTCAATTCTTTGATTAATTTCCTCGATAACATCTGCGTCTGCAGTTCCTTGCTCTATTTTCACTCTGATATCATATTCTGCATAGTCCTTTTCGATAATTTTTGTCTCTTCATACGTTATGGAATATTTATTATTGTGGTTGCCGATGTTGAACCAGGTTCGCGGAACAAATATTTCTGATAAACCAACTTCCCATGCACCTGTTAATATGATCGGACGAGCTAGTTTCGTTCTGAATGATGCTTGCGTATTTTTTGGAAAGAATTGAGGACTAGAATTGCTAGGTAACGTGATGTAGAAATCATTTACCTCATCCATGCTTCCTTAACCCACGAATTAAAGCGCTCATCAAAACCCTGCCACTTTACATAATACTCTTTCTTCCTGCCTATGCCTTTTGTTTTGAGCACTTTTTCTATGCGCCAATAATCGTCAGAGCGTTTCGAGATTTTCTGCAGTTCCTCTGCATAGAATCGTCCTTTTATAGCTTCTGATTTCAGGTCTTGCAGCTCAAATGTAGTCGGATGAGAGAAATATACTTTTGTTACTCTAAAGACCTCATCACTCCATCCTGGTAAATATCCTCGTCAAAAAGTTTTGTTTGCTTTAGATATTCTAACTAAATCTCCCTTATTTAGAATCAATTTCGGGTTCTTTTCGAGTAAACCATATAATTTTTTGAAAATTTGTGGTTCTACTTCTCGAGTCACTTGTGAGGGGGCCATACCAATACTGCGATGTTCGGTGTCATTATACGATTTTACTAGCAAGTGCAAAATATCTACATACTTATACGAATTTCTATATGTGAACACTCTAAACATTTTGTTTTTTAACGTTCTGTTAAACCTTTCAACGACGCTAGCCTTATGATCACCTTCGGCAGAATAGTGATTGATACTATGCCTCTGAAATAAGGATTTCAGTTGAGAATTGTAAAATTCACTGCCTTTATCAGTTTGAATATTTTTAGGCTTTGCTTGTTGAAACAAGTTTTCAAATGCTTTTTTTACGGCTTCTGTAGTCTTCATTTTCAGAGCACTCACTCTGGCATATTTCGAGAATACATCGATTACGGTAAGTAAGTACCGAAATTCGTTGTTATGCTTTCCCAAATGTTTTAAGTCCACTAGATCACACTGCCATAACTCATTTATACCATATGAAAGCGTCGCTCTTCGAAGAAATTTGTATCGAACGCCTTTATGAAGGGAATAGGGGTCTTGTGAGGATAAAAACTGTTTTGTTTTTTCGTAAGGTACTTTGGTGGTCTTTGATAGTTTCTTAATTCCACCGAAGGATGCAGGGTTCGCAAAATCATAATATGTCGCTTTTAATACTCTTTCCATTTCCTTTTCCTGTTCTTCTGTTTCCTCCGAGGCGTGTGCGGCCATTCCAACGTATCGTCGTTGTGACTTTCGCGTAAGCTCGTATCACCTCCTAGATTTTGCACTAGCTTCTGATTTCCAATCCACCGGGTAGGGATTTTTATCTCGTTGATAGCTTTCCAGAAAACTGCAAAGCCGTGAGGTTCGAGACCCTTTTTAACGTTCCTCATCAAATATGAAAATAGATCAATCACATTTGAATGCTTAACTGCCTGATTATCGGTAATCAATTCCCCCAACTCTTTCCAAGAATAGCTGCGTGTTTTCAATTTCTCCACAATTGCCGGAATGAATTTTTGGAAATTTACAGGCACAGAGAGAATGATATCGCGTACAATAGGATCTTCCGAAATATTTCTTTCCGCTACTTCTGCGGATTTTTCTTTAGGAATTTCCTCTTCAACTGTCACACGTACTGGAGGCTTAGGTTCGCTCATCATATGCCGATATTTGAGAATCAATTGGCTTAAGGTATCCGACTACGTTCGGAGACCTATTTTTTTATTTTTCTAAAATTCACTAAAAATGTTACATTTTTAATTTTATTTTTTGCACTATTATAAAAAATACAGTTATAAATAATATACAAACATTAAATGTTAAAAAAATTTAAAATTTTAAGGAAATTTTAATTAATTTTTTTAATTTTTTCAAAGGCTCTATTTTTAAAAATAATTTATATTTTACAAAAAAAAATTGGTGCAGCACATTTTTCAATCACATTTCTAGAGGTTGTACTACAAGTTTTAAATTATTTTCTTTTAATCAAAAGTTATAGCTAATCGAAGCTACAACCTATGAATTTCATTCAAATTTTTGATACCTTTATAAGGAAATCCAACTATAAAATCATTAAAAATTGTTCAATTTCTTAGCTGGTAGTCCAACCTCTAGATAATACTATTAATAACATTTGTGTAAAATTTCATACAAGTATCTCTATTGGCTCTTTAGATATCCCATTTGAAATATCAAGAAATTTACAAAAAAACAGTTTTGAGAAAAATGCATTTAAACTTTATAAATGTAATTTCAAAACAAAATATCACAAATATATTACTAAAACTCTAATGATTTATATTTAACACCTCCACTCCTTGGTATTTTGTTAAATTTTCACTTTCTTTGGGCCCTATATTTTTTTTCTGGCTGATTTTTAAAAAGGCAAAGAATGTTGTTTCGAGTTACTGCGCAAATGATGGCAAGAAATCTGTCATCACGTAGTGTATAATAATTTGCATTTATGCCAAAAGCTTTCAAACTACCTAACAAACAAATAAAAGCATTGTTAAAAATAATGACAGCAATATGGGTACCCAAAGAAAATGTTTTCAGCTCAATAAAAGTTTCTTTCGGAACAATTTGCCAAAAAAAGGCGTTAAATGATTTGTTTGCATTTGTGTCACACCGTGGAGGCAATTTTATAATAACTGCTTATCACACAACTTTGTGTACACAGGTTTAACAATATTTAAAAGTTTCATGGAAAGGCTTACACCTTTATTTATATATATTTTTTTCCGGTGGCTATTCTTCATTGATACTCACACCAGCTCTCAGCTACAGTTGGGCAGCCACAATAGTTTTGAATTTTATTATAATCATAACACTGGTAAGTTTTTCTTTCCCACAGAGGTTTTTCTGGCTTTTTCTAAGATTTTTTTGCCGAATACTCACTCTTTCTTAGAAGTATCTTAGGCACTCATTTTATGACACTGTTGACATCAAATAGATCTTTAACTAAAAGGAATCCTTGGGAATCACCATCACACACCATAGAAATCAACATAATTTCAAGATCTCGTGGTATAAAATCATACAAAGATTTTGTACGCACTGTGGGGATGTTTTAACTAAGAAAGGTTGCTAAAAGATAGTTAAGATAAAAGTTATGGTAGTTAAGTCACATCCACACATTAAGAACCATCATCGTTAAAACCATCTTTTTTATATTCTACACTAAAAAAAACGATATACAATAAATTCGTGGAACAATGATTTTTTATAATTTTCACAGCTCGCGTGCTTGATAAAAGCAGGATCGCCACAGCACTAACAGATTCCGTGATTGAAGTAAATACCAGATGAATGCAGGAACACGCATGTTCGACTAGACATTTAGAATTATACAAAACTTGGACATCATTTCCTAATCTGGAAGTTTCCCAGTGGCCTTGTATAAAATTGCTAAAGAAACTTTTACGGAAGAATGTCCACGTATCTGTCGTCAACGGATATTCCACATTCTCCAATTGACGTATTGGAACATTTTGTACAATGCTTTTTACTACCAACGCAGCAGCATTCATGACATCTTTAGCCGTTGATGTAGCAGCAGCCAAGATATTTCTTTCACAAAGTCTATATGCTCTTTTAGCCATACAGGGTATATTCAGCTTAGCACGTAACTTTCTCGCAGACAAATGTTATCTTCCAATAACTCACATTCCACAAATAAGTTGCAAATTAATTGAAGTTTGGTCTTTAGTAGCTGAAAAATTGACTATAAAAGTACATTTGGAGCATTTTAAAGTCACATTAGAAGTCAGTCCAAACAAGTAATCTTCATGCAGGTACAGATTCTTCTCAAAACAATTGAAGAAACACAAATTGAGAAAAACATACTTCCCAAAATATTTTTAAAAAATATTCCATAACCTCTTAACGTTGCATTAAAACACTCTTTGCACTGTGAAAAATTCTTCAGTGAATCCAGTTTTTGTTCATTACAAGTTTGAATACTTGTTACTTCCAATGTTTTTGTTACCAGTCCACTGTTATCAGAGTCCACTGTTGCATTTTCAAGAAGTTAATTTTATAGTTTTATGAACTATTATAACTTGAATTTTTAAAAGCAGAATGTCTAGAAACGATTAACGATCAAAAATTGTACAATTAAATCGAAAAGAGTTAAGTTTTTAGAAGAAATTTAGGATCAAAATTCGTAAGACGCAAATCAAAACAAAAACATGTGAGGTCAGAAGAAACAAATGTTGCCAATCGCAAGAGTTGAATTAAAAAATCGAAATTGTTGCCCATCAATTAAATTATTTAAAAAATTGTCAGAAATAGTTTTTAAAATTATAATGGGTTGAAACTGCAAAAATTATCGGTAAAAAGCATGTTAAACAGGCAACTTCTGGTTTCGATTTCACCACTTCCGGTTTCGAATGACAGCTGTAAAAATATTTTAAACACCTGTAACTTTTTTTCTAATTATCGCACAGACAAAACAAAGACAGATTTAGAAAGCTAATTGCTTGACCTTTAAAATGGTAAAAGAAAAAGAAAATGTGATTTTTGACCGAAAATGGCATTTTCAACGTAGTCGGATACCTTAATAGTTTAGCTTTTGCATCATCTGAATAACTTGATGCATGCAAGAGATTTTCTATTTTACTTTCAATGTCATGCAATCCTGCGTCTGGGGTTTTAGAAAAGTACGATGTTGTGCTAATTCCTCTGGAACAACGGCCATGCGTTTTGACATTTTGATAAATGTTATATTCGGTTCCCTATTGCTTTTCCTATAATGCCTGCCAATGCCGTCAACACTGGCGCTATGAGAAAAGGGAGAGCCCCACCAATTTGAATTATTTCTTTTCTTTTTTGTTTTAATGATAACTTTTTATTCCCGATTTTTCTAATGGCTTTTTTATATTTTCTCAGTTTCTTCACATCGACAGCAAGGTTGCCTTCTAGAATATTTAAACAAATCTCACAGAAAAGATGTAACTGACTTTTGTCGGCAGTACGTATAATTGCTCTTTTTTGCGCAGGAGATGCCGTGATCAGTAGTTTCAATAAATGATAATGCTTCTTTACATTCTTCATTTTATCGGTACATAAATCCAATGAATTCCATTGGAATTAGGGAACACACTTTCTCTGAGTCGATATTTTTCGTCCGTTCTCGGGTGTAGATCCACCAACAAATAGTTAAAATAACCTTGCGTGCTCTTTTTGTAGGCATCCATAAACGATGCTGCTTTGTTTCCATAGAGTTGTCTGGCAAAGCATTGTATTTGTCCGACATCGAGTTGTTTTTAAACAATATTATATACTGTGCATTCACTTTATTTCGAGGAAATAGATTTTGCAAAATTAGAATCACACTTATTCTAGAATGATGCGCAGTGATAGTGAATAACTGTGAAACTTTCTCATCTAAGGAATGGAGATAATCATCAAAAATATAAAGGCTATCACTTTCAAACCTTTCAGGTAAGCCTTCTACAAATTTAATTCCTTTTTCTTTAATGAACCATTCTTGGAACGCTTTATAAGACCAAATAATGTTTTTAAATTCGTAATCGTACGCTTTCTGTGCAATAATCTCTCGAATTAGGGTAGTTTTTCCACACTGGCTTGCTCCCACGCACAAAAGACAAGAAGGATGTTTCAGTTTGAGCATTGTTTACAGATTTTCCGAAATTCTTTTACGCTCAGTTGTACTCCCAATATACTTGGTGTCAAATATGTTGAATTTATGCTAAAGGAACGCCGAATATCATATACAATTTCACTCCCTTTTTTACACTCATGATAGAATATTTTCCTTCCTATATGGGTTGAAAGAAAGCATGTGCTATTGTTTACATCAATCTCATTTTGAATTACCTCAATGTGATTTGATATTATAAAAATTAATTCTACGACAACGAGAGTAAATAAAATCAGAACACTAATATATTTTTTGTCCATTTCCTTTGACACCTGTAACGCTAATGATGTTTTGCACCGAAAATTATCTTTTTATATTTTCTAAAATCCCTCATCCTTGACAAAAATAATAACTACTTTAGATCACGCGCCATCTAAAGTAAAATCGCCACTCGCTTCTTCTCTTGCGCAATGCTTTTCAACCTTCACCTTGAGAGAAATGAATTACGCCACACACCGTTTCAAGATTCTGCGGTCACTTTCACTGACCTCGATTGAATTTTATTTTCCTCATCTCTCTTTTTTTTGTTTAATTCTCGCAACGAGAATAGAACTGATAACCTTCGGAACCAAAAAACATTATTAACTCAAATCCTACGACGCAGCCGATTTAAGCTAATAATGCTTTAATCACAGACTCATTATTCATGTTTTAAAGCCTCTAAAAACTCTTAAATGACAAATTTTTCAATTTTTTGAAAAAGATATACGTCAAAGCCTCAACATAAAAACTTCTGAAGTTGTTGAGATATAAGCAGTGAAATTTATATAAAAACCCTATCGCTTTCGTATCTTTAACTTCATTTTTCTCAAAACAAGTCGACAATTTAATCATGCGGTGTTTTAATGGACACTGTTTTCATATCGTGTGGTGCTTTACTGGAAATTGTTTTAATGGACACTGTTCCAACTGTTTTTGCCGGCGATTTGATCATGCGGTGTTTTAATGGAAACTGTTTTCATATAGTGCGGTGTTTTACTGGAAATTGTTTTAATGGAAACTGTTTCAAAATCGTGCAAACATATACTACTATTATAAGCATAATATACAACTCAACAAAAAAAAACATGAAATGAAGTTGTGCAAGTAATTCCAATATGCTGATAAATAAATAAATAATAATAATAAAAATAAACCTGGATCATATAAATAGTATAACAGGGTACGAAAAAATAGAAGTTAAAAGTAAGTGAGAGATTAACGTCCGTAATCGGTGCAATCTATTGTACGTTTTCTAAATTGGATTAAGACAGGGCAATTTTTATCACGGCATCCGTGATTTTCTGGAAAGCCTGATCGAAATCTGGCATTATGGGTTGTGCAGTTTATGCACCGAAGATTGCAAGAGGTTCGATCGTGGTCATCCGTAGAGCTGCATCTGATGCAAGCATTAGTATTAGAGCAGTGATTTCTTGTGTGGCCCAAGGAACCACAAGTAGAGCATTGCATAACAGATATAAATGTTTCGATTCTAACTCTTTCAAAGTTTAGATACAGGTGGTCATGATCTTTGATAACGGGGTAGAGATAAGGACTTACGGAGATGACCCAATTATTGGAAAATTTCGATTTCATAGAGAAATTGACCTCGAGGCCGCCATCCTTGAATATATCCCTTTTTAGCAGTAATGCTTTGGTAATGGAATCTTTATTGTATGATGAATTCACACCAAATAAAATAAATTGTGGCTTACGTAGGGTTGGCTTGGATACTGAGAAACTTGCAAAGCCAGCATTTTTGGAGAGTTCTTGGCTTAGTTTGTTAACATCCTCGTCGGTGGTCAAACAGATTGCAATTCCACCATTATTGATATTTTTAATTCGGGTTATTCTAAAGGGTAGATTTTTGTTCAGCAGAAAGGAAGTTATCTTGTTGCGGGTGGTGGAAGAATCGGCATTAGATTCCAGAGGTCTGACCAGGAGGACCTTTTCACTCGGAGGTGGAGCAATGGTAAAGTTGGAAACATTTGCCGGTAAAGAAGCAACCTGTGCGTAGCTCGGCTTGGCGATGGTGGCTGGAAGGGAAGCGAGAGTATCGGTGTTATGCTCCATGGAGGATTTGAGATCGTTTACACAGGAGACGGTTGATTCTATGTTTGAAGCCAGGCTGGAAATGACAGAGTCGAAACAGCGCTGTGATTCTTGCAATTTTCCTTCAGATAGAGCCACTTGACTCTCCAAACCTCGGATTTGTTCATAGACGGAGCGGTCTTCAGATGGAGGACCAGTAGGGGAGATGCTCGAAGATGGTGTCATCTTGACTATGAGGTCACTAAAAATATGGAAGATGGGAGTACGGTATTCCATAAGCATAGAGGAGGAACCCTTGAGGCATTTTGCGTCAGCTGTCTGGAGGCAATTCTCAAAGGCTGAAAGAGTAGCCTCCATTTTTAGATATTCATCAGTTCCTGCAGCTCCTGGGAAGGACTGAAGAAGGCTAGAAATGATGCCTTCATCCTTGTCTTTACAGTCCCTGTATTTTAATTTTGGAGCCCATATCTGTTTCTAAAGTATCTTTAGACATGATGAAAGTTCAGAGTGTTTCATTAAAACGAAAAACGATGGAAATTTAAAAAAACGTAAATTGACATGAACTTCATTATTGTTATATGTACAAGTGGAATCAAAAACACCTCTAAAAGAAAGAAAAAAAAATACCCAACGCTTGCAAAGGGAGAACAAGCCTACTCGCCGGTTGATGAATGGCGAAGAGGGAAGCAAAGGCTGCGGCAAGAAGAAAAACAATTTCCGGTGACGAAAGGCTCGAGAAACACGACCTCTCTCCGTGAAGGCGGAAGTGAAAATCCAACCAACCAACGCAGAATTAAGCAATCGCCATTCTTCTTGTAGAGCAGTTTCCAGCTCAATAAGAGTGGCTGGAGGTGGGATACGTAAAGATACAGCACGGCCGAGGGCATCTCAAAGATTTTCAATGGGATTAAGGTCGGGCGAATATGCTGGCCACACAATACGCGTAATCCCTTCACTCTCCAGGTAGTCATCGACGATGTCAGCTCTACGGGGACGTGCGTTATCGTCCATTAAAACAAAAGTAGTGCCAACTGCTGCAGCGTACAACCTCACAATATATCTAATCTCTATGCCGGACAGCAATCACAGAACCCCGTTAAAAGATAAGCATGTCGGTGCGGTATCCTAATGAAATTCCTGCCCACACCATAATGTGTCCTCCTCGGAATACGTGATGTTCGGCAATGTTTCGGGGCTGATTGCGTGTTCCTTGTTTACGCCATATCTTTATACACTTGTCATCTGGCTCCAGAGTAATTCTTGACTCATCAGTAGACATGTCATTGCTCCAGTCAGACACAGTCCAATTGCCCTGTTCCCGGCACCACTTTAATCGTATCCCTCTTGACTGGACGGATAGAGAAACACAAACTCGATGTACCTGGGCCTACAGTCCCTTCATATGTAAACTTCGGCTTCCGGTAGCTGCAGATATAGCCTTACCAATGGACGCTGTAACCATAGATGTCACACGTGTGGAGGTTACTCTGCGATTCCGCTTGGCTACAATAGCAATATATCGATCTTCCGCGGGGGGTTGTAACCCTTGGGAGACCTTCTACGGGCCTTCGGACAACTGTCTGTGTGGTTTGGAATCGTTTCCATAAACGAGAAATTACATAATGATGAACGCCGAAAGAAAGAGCAACATTTGTGATCGACTGTCCTGCTTCAATGCGTCCTACAGCACGCCAGCGCTCAGAACCTTCCATTCGTTTTCTGGAAGTCATAGAAACACATATGTCTTCAAAACAAATTGTACGAAAGTTTTAAATACCTTCTATCAGCACTTACAATCAACTTCTGTAACCCTTCATAAAGCTGGCTTCTTATAAGACTGCCCTTTTTGCATACTTCTTGACATAAAAGCACGATTGGCTGTTACCTAACATATTTGCATACTTCCATCTACCTCTGCAGCGAATTGCATCCTCTTTAATTCTGATTGGCTTCCGGAAATTAGCATTTTCCTTTCCGTGCTTAACTTTTGGCAGTAAGTGTATGTTACACAGATAGGACTGTTAAGAAAATAGGCCCTTATTTTCTGTGCAAAACATATGGTCATCTTAAGGTAAATTGTAAGGATAAGAATACTCGTCAAAAGTCTCTTAATGAAAATTTTAATTCGGAATTTAGAATAAAACTAAAGTTTAGGGAGGCAGAATGCATCTTAATAGAGCAAAATTCTCAGTTAGAAACAAGTTGTAACTTATCGGAGGAAACCTCTAATAAGGAGTTTGGGTAATAGATACGGCTTTTTTAGATATTAGGCCAGTTATGAATGTACAAATGTTGTTAACTATAGACAACAGAAATTGTCTGGTAGAAGGGACCCCTCAGGGGGCTCACCTTCTTTAGGTGACCTCGTGATCTTTTCCTTTTCCCAAGGGGTTTACTGTCTCTAGTAAACAATGGTGTCACAACCCCGGGGTACCCTAGTGATCCTTCTCTACTTTAGACCCTCCCTTGTCATTCTATTCATCCTTTATTTCTATATTTATTATTATATTCCCTTTATTTATTATATTATTCATCCTTTATTATTATATTCCCGTTTGACCACAGATACTTAAATTGAAATTTCACATTGATAAAAATTATCAATCTTTTATTTAGATTACTTCTTATTCATATTAATATCATTATTTGAAATTAATTTTGTATTGTGTGTTGAATTAGTTTCATTTTTTACTTGATTTTTTTATTTTGGAACTGCTTGCTTCTTTACTAACACTGCTGATTTTCCGACCCGCATGTCTGATGTGTGTGGCGTCCCGTAAGGAGGAAAATAGTGCCCTGGGGATAACTTTGCGTTCCCCTTGACCCACGCTTCGCTGTAGACGGGAGGCAAAAGTGAGCCCACCTCTGTCAATCGGTTGGTGATACCTCTCTTCTGTGTTCTCCGACAGACAATACTGTAGGGCTAGTGCTGCAGATAAGGGGTGTCGGATTTAGCCGTTGGATCCTCATCCTGATGCTGTAGCACTATATTCTGGGTCTACTCCAGGTAAGCGCAGTGCCTGGTTTTTGCCATATGACCGGCACACTGCCTCCCTTGTTGGACTCCGTGGTGGGTAGAAGCACGCCAGGACGAAGTTTTTCTCACGCCTATGGATTCAATGCTGCAGCGCCCGGGTAAAGGCCTTGTTTTACCCAACATTAACATTGATCAAATTGCCACGAATTCAAGATTTTTACTAATATCCTTACCTAACAATGCCATGACTACAAAATTACCATTTTTCAAACATAAAGCTCTCAAAGGAATAGGTGGAGAAAAAAATCCGTTAAAAGATTGCGATCCAGTGATCTACTGATTGAAACCAATTCTGCTGTACAAACGAAATCTCTCTTACTTGCCAAAACATTTCTGGATTCTACAGTAAGTATAAGCCCACATAAATCTCTTAATATATCCCGCAGTGTCATTTCTGAACCTGATCTGTTGACCACCCCTGAAACGGAAATTCTCGAGAGGTTTTCCGACCAGGGTGTGATGCAGGTCAGTAGAATCACAGTAAAAAAAAAAGACTTAATTCAGAACAAACATATAATTTTAACTTTTAACAGCCCAAAACTACCGATAACAATAAATGCCGGCTACCTTAACTGTAAAGTTCATCCCTATATACTGAATCCTCTGCGCTGTTTCAAGTGTCATTCGCAAACATCCTGTCGTTTACAACTTACTTGCTCTAGATATGCGTCTGATGAACGTTCCTCCACTGACTGCAATCTAGGGCCAAAATACATTAACTGTTCAGGACCCCATCCATCTGATTCCAAACTATGTTCAAAATGGAAATTAGAAAACAAATTCAAGAAATCGTAACAAATAGAAATATTTCTTATCCAGAAGCCCGAAAATTAATAGTCCCACAGATATTTCGTACATACACGCATGCTGCCAAATCCTCAACTGCAACCACAACAAGCCAAACAGGTGAAACAATTACAAAAATAGTATGCCAATCTTTGAAATTATTGCAACCTTTAATATCCGTTCCGAAGTCAACAATGTCTTCCAGAATTCCTTCAGTTACCAAATCCTCTAACTCAATTCAAGCACACCTCCTGCCAACGACAACTTCTGTCGCAGTTACAATGTCATCAGAATCTCAACCACCTATTCCTTTACTTGTTGCTACTTCCTCCGCATCCAATAGCCTCTGTGCATCTGTAACATCCTCCTCATCCAACCAAGCACCCTTTCCCCCTACAAGTTCAATGTTTCGCCCTATTAACTGAAACAAATCCCTCTGTTCTACAAACTACCAACTCCACATCCAATAGCATACCTTCTACAATCACATCCTCTATATCCCAAGCTTCTAAACAAAACTTAAAATCTCGGGAAAAAGCGTAATCCTAAATCTATATGTAGCGTTGTAGCGCCTACTGTCAAACTAAAAATAGAAATCTCTCAAAATGGCACCCCATAAACCGAGGAAAAGTTCACCTCTTCAAGACACCTCAGATTAGGACATGATCGTTTGTAACATGGGAGAAGAGGTGGAATCAACAAAGAAGGATAAACATTTCTTGTCAGAAGAATACTGACAAAATGAGGATTGGAAACGTGAAGAATGTTTACGAACGTTAATTCCAACCCGAGACTGTGACCAACTAGAAACTGTGTCCGAGGTAATTTCTTACCTTTTACTTCCATAAAAGATTTTATTGCGAACTGGACGGAACTTTAATCCCAATTTTTACAATTCTGGCGATTACATTTTAAGTCGCCATCTCTCTGAATATAATCTTTGCTTTTTTTATTATTTTTGTTTAAAACCTATACGTTATTTTAAAATCATATTTGGCTTGGTGGGGGAAGCCTTGATTGATTTTATCATTAAAATACGATTTTTTATACATGTTTCACTATTTAAAATTTTTTGCACGTGTATTGTCAATGTTTTCAGATATTTTAACAATTGTCTTCACCTTTTAACAAATGTTTGGTGCAGCTTAGACAGATTTGGCTCTTGCGCCATAAACCCAAACACTCAAACTCAAACCCGGTAGAAGGGATCTGAACAATAAGGTTTTTAGTTAAAACTAAAATTCCTTTCATGAAATAACTTTAACTATTAAACTTAAAACTATTAAATAAGGATTTTAAATCCATTTGTTGACTTTGATTTAGTTGTGAACTCGAAAGATCAATTTCTACATTCTCCTCAACAACTTTTAATTCTTCGATTTGCGAATCCGGAATAGCTAAAGACTTTTCCTCGAAATTCAAAGTAATCTTTGCGTTTCTTATAAAATCGACGCCTAAAATGCATGGATATTCAAGATCTGCCAGTATGTGAAAATCCCATTTTTTTGTGAATTCTCTGATTCGAATTTCTAATTCTATTGTTCCTACATTGTTGCAACAGGCGCCCTGAGCCGTTACAACTTTTGCATTTGATTTTTTTATTGGCTTATAAGAAAAATATGCCCTATACGTTTCTTCAGAGATAAACGACTTCTCGGCTCCAGTATCCCATAATGCCTTAGTGAAGATGTCGTTCACTAAAATTGGCACATACGGGAGTTCTACAGGGGACATCCTTAAAGCAGAAACCCTTATAGAAGTTTTCTCATCAACATGCGATCGATCTTGATTTCGAACGCTTAAAAAGTTTAAATTTTTATGACTACCCCTATTCCATCGATTATTCGACCCCCGTTCAAAATTATCACTCGGACCCCTATTTCTATATTGATCTCTTCTATCACGACTTTCGAATCCGCGATCATTCCTATCAATACGGTTCCTGTTCTCGAACCCTTGATTACCATAGTTCCCCTGAGGTTTCGTCCCATAGGAAGTTCTATATCCCTGCCTCCTATCATTTTGACGTTCGACTACCCCAGTATCTCTCCAATTTCTATTAGTACGACCCTCGTTAGACCTCCTACTCACATCACAAGCTCGTCTTTCACTATTATTATTGCTCTAACCCGGATTGTCTCTCCTCAAATATCTGTCCTCATACTTGGATATCATCTGAAGCAACTGTAATTGAGTAGTTGGATTTCTAATCTCAATATATTCTATTAATTGCGGTTCCAAACGGGCAACAATATGCTCGATCAAACTCTCTTCCGACATATTTAATCCCAACTTTTTATGTATTTTGAGAATCTCGTATATAAAGTCCGACGGAGCCTGACCGTGACCCTGATACGACGAATAGAACTTAACTTGCAATTCAGTCTTATTCCTAACCGCTGGGAAATTTTCTGTCAAAGCTTCTTTCAATTGCGCGAAATCCGTAGCATTCCCTTTCACTATCAAAGAACCGAATATTTCTTACCAGTCCAAGGCTCTTCCTCGGAGACGCCCTTTAAGATAATAACATGCCAAATTATTAGGAATCTCGTAAAACTTAACATTACTGTCAATATATTCAAAAATTCCTCTATATTTTCCACAACAGGAAAAAAATTATCAGGCAGGAGCCTAAAATTGGATCCGACTCCCATCTCGGGGTTAAGGGAGAAATGTCCGGAGGACAAACTCGTTGGGTGCCTGTGTCGTGCCCCTGTCCTATCTTGGACTGGGTTCACATTGCCCGGTGCATCTCTAGGTGTGGAAGGAAACATATGATCACCAACGAAAGCCATAATTACAAATATTTATTAACAACACACAAATACAATTAACGAGTCACACTACAAGTAGAAACCCTGGAGTGATTATTCAATTCCCTAGATTAATCCTGATACTCAAATCTAACATTCAATTCTAACCTTCAAATCTAATATTCCCTACTAAGTAATCTCAGCTATCAGAATTGACAAAGGAGACGAACCCTTACTAACGTCAGGTCGGTACTAAATCTAATCCCTTTGATTACTTCAATGATTAACAATATCAATTACTATCTAATACGCGCTAAGCTCACTGAAGAGATCCGTATACGATACTTAAAATTAGTTTGGCAAATCCTTCTCATTCTCTTTCTTACTAAATCTAGACTTTATATAGTCGAACTCATTAGCATATCACTATCTCGTGTTTTTCCCGAGGAGGCTGTAAAATAGAATAATTGCTGCCCCCAAAGTTACCCAAGAGGATTAATGGAAGATTGACGCGGATAGACCCGTCACAAATCTTTAAAATAGAAAGATATAAATACTTAGAGTATTTTTATAATCAAATTGTGTTGTTGATTTTCTGTAAGAGATGATGGAGCAGAAATTGTAAAAAGAGAACGTATGTTACATATTTTGTAAAAACTAGTTAATGTGTTTCCTATTTCCGTGCTTTAATCTCGGATTCGAGTCTCGAATCTGGTTTGAATCCCCGATCCGTGGGCGTTTAGTCATCCGCAGTTCGCAACACCTTAAATGAAAATGAGGACGTGTTATAAATATACAACTGCAGATGACGCAGGAAGGAATAGATGTTTTTGTGTTAGAGTGACACGCGTATCGACGAGATCGGGTCCGAATGATTTTTTTATTTAAATGTTTTTAAATTGAAGTATATTTTTTAGTTTACTACAATAGAGTAAATGTTTTGGATCCTGAATAAACTATATTTTTTGAAAACCTGATCTCGTAGTTAGACCTCCCACGTCTATAAATACTCTCGAAGAGAACAATTCCTAGGTAGACCATGAAAATACATTTTTAACAATCTGCATGTGCACAAAATCAATATAATTTAAAATATGCTGCTTAGTATATGCCTGATAAATACATATTGGTCACTTAAATAAATATATTATATAATAAAGTTTAAAGTTTCCGTACATCTTCTCCACAAAAACATTGAGGAAAGTTTGTTTTCAACAATTGAAATATTCTTACTAATATTATAAACGCGAAAGTTTGTATAGATGTTTGTTACTTCTTCAAGCAAAAACAACTGAATGAAATGAAACCTTAGAGTAATATAGCTTATACATCAGAATAACATATAGGCTTTAATTTATTCCGATATTGCAATTAGTTAAAAAGATATTAATTAAAAACCTTAAAAAGCGTAATTGTCTTATCCCTGTGTTTTGTTTATGCTGGCGAGCGTCATTTCTATTTCTACGGAGTGAAGTTCCGACTTTTCCAAAGTTTTTAAAATAACAATCTGATTGCTTCTGTCAAACTCAGACAATTACAGCATCGGAAAGATCATTTATTTCGCCACGATACGGTATAATTTCTATTACAAAATATTTTTTTTACGATTTTTTTAAATGTCAAAATCGATGCATTTTTATGATAATGATTTCTAAATTGTTCCGTATGAATTTCTTTTCGTGTTAAGGAATTGATATTCTGCACTGAAAAAGTTCATACTTTTCTCTTTTAGAATTAGTCATTTAAAAAATAAAATAGCAAAAACTTTTTTTACGATTTTTCAAAAAATACTCAAAAATTTTACTTAAACATTTTAATAGCTCCGTCATTTATTAAGATAATTGCGCGAAACTTTTCTTCCATATGTAGACAATTATTATTCGTAATTTATACAAAGATTAAAAAATTGCTTAAAAGCTACAGATTTTTAAAAAAAATTAGTTTTTCGTCTAATACCGTTTTTGCAAGGATTCATGTATGTAGTATTTTTATTACACATTTTTTGTTCAAAAATCACCGTTAAGTGCAATCTATGTGTGAAATTTCGAAACTTCAACATAAAAATTAAGCCCTCAAAAGTAATGAAAATTTTAAAAAAAACATTCGCAAGATTTTTTGAGTGGTTGCGCATGCGTGAGAGAATCAGCGAAGGTCATTCTCATGGTTCCGTTTAGAAATGGGAAGGGGATGGGCAGCTATGAGCGATGAAAGATAACGAGAATTTCCCTTTTTTATGCTCTTTCATCGCTTAAATTATTTGCTATGAGCTAAAGTGGATTCCTTTAAAACAGTTATAGAATTTCGTAATTTTGAAAATTTCTCTTTTTGTTTATTTTTATACATATAAAAATTTTTACACATTTTCCTTTCCGTGGGCTGAAAAGGTTCAAAGAAAAAAATTGCGATAAATGTCAGTCATAATTAAATCATTCATCATAGTTGCATTCTTTATTTAATTTCATTCTTTTTTTACTACATTCTTTATTTAATTTCATTCTTTTTTATTACATTCTTTTTTATTACATTCTTTATTTAATTTCATTCTTTTTTATAACATTCTTTATTTAATCACATTCATTATGTAATTATATTTAATGTCTGGCTGATTAGCAATCAATTACTTTGTTGTGAATTCAAGCCTCCCCATACACTACTACCTCCCTATATATCTGAAAATACTGCAAGATGTGTAGGCGGACTTAAATGATCAAAAGACATAATTGCAATTCAAATAGATTTATTGATTCTTATCAGCAAATACGTTTAGACACACACTAATCAATTTTAAAAAAAAACAAAAGAAAGTGGAGAAACTAAGAGGGGAATCACTGCTAGCGGAATATTCAGAATATCAACTGAATCTAGGAAAGCTTAAACGCGCACAATTACAGCTACGCCACGTACGAATAAGCTCAATATCTCAAATAAAATCACTGACCTTATATTTTACATCGGCTGTTAATTCGTGATGATTTCGGCCTTTTTAATGGCTGGAAGAATGGGTGAAGAATTCACCCTCTGTAATAAGGATTTCCACTATACACAATCCGCTTCTCCTCGAGTACCTCCACACGTAACAGGCTATCTACGATTGTCACCAACTTCATGCTGACGTCTCGACTTTTAATTCACTTAACTTCACTCTTCCTATCACTTAACTTTTTAATTCGCGCAAATCGAACTTATATAATACATCTTATTTACATAAATCCCGCCTGGCTCTCGGTGAAGATTGGTTGAAATAAATAAATTGGCTTACGGAAAATAGAAGAGGTTAGTCAAAGACCGTATAGATCCGTCACAACTTGGCTAAATATTCAGTTGCAGCTGTGGCAAAACTTTATATTTTATTTCGTGTGTATTTGAAAGTCTGCTTCAGAAATATTGAGGAAAAGCCGTTGCATTTTTTTCCAAGTTATATGATTTTTGAAATTGCTTATTTTACTATTATATATTTTAATTAATCCTTACTAATATTAGAGACGCTAAAGTTTGTATGTATGGATGTTTGTTACTTTTTCACGCAAAAACAACTGAATCGATTTTAATGAAACTTTACATTAATATAGCTTATACATCAGAATAACACATAGGCTATAATTTATATAGATATTGTGGGAAATGTCCAAAATATAACGATAAATATCAAATAAGTAGGAAAAAGTTCTGCCATCTACAAGCTATTCTGGCGTGCGCTGCAAAAACCATTAGAGTTACACGTATATAATCAGGTATACAAAAAAAAACCGCAACAGCATTCATCTATCTTTTAAGTGTAAGCCATTATCGTCAAAATAGTGAACCACAAATACAATATCAATTAATAATTTATTTCCATGAACGTTTTTTATGCACGTTTGGTAGTAACAAATTGATCCTTATATCAAAATAATTACTTTTATCGCTTCTGGTATTTAAAGTAGATAAACTTTTTCTTTCACACTTCATCATTCAGAGCTATGATTCAAATTTTAAGTCTCTAGCTCATTGGGAAGTCAAATTAAAACCAATTATAAAATTCCACCCGGATAGACACACAAGAAAGCAGGTTAATAAAAACATGGTAATATTAAGTGTCAATCGTATTATCACCTTTTAAGTATTGCTATAACTTTAATTCGTATCATAACTTCTAAACATATTAATTTATAAAAATAAAAAAATATTTAGCAGTTAGAACATAAATTTTTTTCTCACATGCACGAGTCTTTTTTTTTAAATTTCCATTTTCAGAAAAATGCTTTGTCATGGTAAGTATTTGCTGACGCATTCACCCTCTCCTTTCTCACATAAAGAACACTTCTTTTTTTTTGTTTTATTTCTATTAACCACAAGTGTATTCGCTTTTAGGGTTACGCCTTAATCTTTTAGTCTCTAAATCTGGAATTAGTCGCCAAATCTGGTATTGGAAAATGGAATTATTCACTAAATCTGAAAATGGTACATGCAATAAGTCGCCAAATATGAAAATGATATAATATAACGATTTTAACATAAAATAATTGCAACAGAAAGTAATATTAACGTATTACATATCTAGATATAAATTTACACTTTTTTAAGTGTTCATTACACAAAATTTGTAACAATGTGCTACTTTTGCTGATGAAGGTGTATTCAAATATGAACAAACATGGTTTTTTTTTGGGGGGGGGGTTGTTGTTGGTTCACCTGAGATATGCAAAAAGCTTTTTTTTGTTTTGTTTAATTAGCAATTCTCGTAAAATTAACTCATTAAAAGCTTCTTTATCCTTCCATCTGAATTGTTTAATTTTTCAATTCACCCGGGCGAAGAACCGGTATACCAGCTAGTATTTATATAATTCTGCATACATTGTGAAGATTGAATCACAGCTGAAAATGGCAAGGCTATAACTTTTGTTGCTGGGAGCAAAATTGCAATTGTTGAAAAAGATGCCTCACAACTTGAAGTTGAATCAATGAGAATCTCTCTCAATTCTTTAGACGATAAAAGATGACTTATTTTCATCAATGGTGTCACAAGTAAAACTGCCCACAGATGATCATCATGAAATTTAACGGTTGTTCCTGAATATGGATAGATTACTTTATATTAAAAAATAGCAAAAAAAAAAAAAATTAAATTTCAATACTAAACAAAATATAAGAAGTATCACTTTTCCAATATTTCTTGGGGAAAAAAAAGAATTTAAGCACAAATAAAAGAAAAGTCTGAAATCTATGACTGAATTGTTTCAGATATAACCCATTGTTTGTTTTCGAGAGAAACAAAAATAAAAAGAAAAAAAGCAAACTAATGTGTTCTCTACAACTTTGATTACCAAATATGCTGAGCAAGTTTAAAGTTTAAGTTTATGGAACATAAAGTATTTATTTACAACAGTTTTTATGAATGCATTACTTCTACTAGAAATCTAATATTTTAGTTATCTCAGTTTAAAACATAAGTTGTATATGTAACATTTAACATGTACATGTACGTTCTTAAAACAGATTAGTAGTTGTTAATAATTTGTCTTAAAATGTTTTTAACTTATTGTTAACATAGAGTTCAACTGTTTTTTTTTAACTGCTAACTTAAGATATAAAAATTGGGTGTTTACGTACTATCACAACCATCGCTAACGTTCAAGATAACTTGCCAAGATGCAACCCCAATTTCGCATGTATCGTATGCGCTGAATTGGCTTTGTTTCATATAAAGTTGCCAATACATTGCGATAATATTTAAATACTAAAAATTGTTATAAAAACAATTCTAAAAAAATTATGATTTAAAGAATAAATAAATGTTACAGATGATATAAAAAATAATTTAGCAGTTACCAAAAAGTAGAAAATAATAAGTGGAATCAAATAAAAATTTACTAATCATTTTAAGATTTAAACATAATTTTTTTTTTAAAAAAAGGGATTTTAATTTTTGAATTTTGTAATGTTTACTTAGAATTATTGTGAATACGACAAATACTTTGCTTGTATAAAATAGAAGAACATTCTGTAGCCAACAAAGATAAAACATTTACAATAAACAATCTGCATGTTAGAATAAATCAAGTTAAAATTTACCATTTGATTCATAAAATGGAACTTTTTCTTTTAGTTTGTCAAATGAATTAATTGAACTGCCTAAGCCATTATGTAAATAATGTACTCCAACAAATATGTAAGTAAAATACTTGATTATGAGTCGGACTCAATGAAGCATTAGCTAAATCCATGAAATTATGCTCTTACCAAAATTCGTTTTCATAAAAGCAAATGGCTTCAATGGGTGACATCCCATCTGAAAAATATTGGTAAAACTGTTCACAAACCTAAAAAAATTGATACAGTAGTATTAGCACTGAAATAATATTAAATACAATTCATACATTTCAAGATCATGCTATTTTTTAATTAAAAATAAATTACCTCATCTTCGACTCTTAGTATCCTTTAAGTTTCTGTTGATGTTGTATTATTAGTCCAGTCATATTAGGGTTTCGCTGCGGAATGAGAGATAATAAGCTGAAAACTCGTATATACCTTTATTTTGGCATTCTAAAAGTTGTCTCATAAAATCTAGTGTCCGCGTCTTAAGATATTCAAGGTCAAAGGTCAAAAAATTCGGTTTTTTCCAAATATCTCGTTCCCTCGTATTTATAATAAATGTTATTTACATTTATTATAAATATTGTAGAGAATAAAATTTTCTATAACTTCAATTGAAACAATTTTTTATACATCAAACCGTTTTTGAGATAGAGGGCGCTGAACGCTCAGCGCTTAGTTATCTAAAGCAGAATGCAAGGTCGACCGTTAGTCACATGATATAATACGCTGTATATAGTCTATTAACCTTAAAAAATATACATAGTTATGAACATTTGGCTTTTTTATTAATTATTACACTACATTTAGTAATAGATTTCATTAAACAAGTACATGTTTCTTTTATAACTAACTTTTGAACTACACTGTTCGTGTAGTTCAAAAGTTGTTGACAGATATGCTTAAAGTATTTTTTAATTATATTCTATTATTATATATATTAGTTAAATTTAAAGTAGAAAAAAAATAAAGTAAGTAATTTTTAATTATATTTTTACTTTAAAAAAATCGTTTTATACAATTATTACAATTGAAATTCGGATGTAAAGAGGTTTTACAAAAATTTTAATTATAAGACAAACATGAATGTTAATTTTTTACCTCTTAATTCTTCATTGTCTTTCGATCACTCGAAAATTTGCAATTCATTCTCATTATTTTCATTATCAAGGATATTTTTCTCCAAATCTTGAAGGATTTCGGAATCATAAGTACAATCTTCATCGAGATCGCTCTCGTATCGTGAACCATTGAAGCAAGCTTGCCCATTACACTGGCCACAAGCTGAAGAACATTGCAACCCCGATTTCCTACATCCACAGCGTGAACCACAACCATTTTTGCAGTTGCAAAATATGATATTGAGTAATTCATCTGGAGCAGGTGGTAATATTGTCGTAATCGGTTCCAAGAATTCATTCCGCAGAATCCAACCCCATTCCTAGGGTTCTAAATCATCCCCTAGCCAAGTTTGAACTTGATAATATACACGGCTAATGTGTTGCTGAGCCGCTGCACTTGTTGACTTGATGAATTGAGTGTGTGGTGTGTGTGTGTGTGTGTGTGTGTGTGTGTGTGTGTGTGTGTGTGTGTGTGTGTGTGTGTGTATCGTAGATTATATATCAATACTGTTCTCAGATTTTGGAGCATTGTACATCGCCAACAAGACTCGTAATCAATTTTCATGTAATGTTTGTACAGGACAGTTTTCTTCTTGGAATACTTGAGATAGTTGATCCAAGTTCGGAAGATTCTCTAATATTCTAATGAAAGTTTTTTCCCCTTTTTTAAAAAATTCAGATGTTGTATCACAGCCACTAAATGCGTGTAGAAACAAAATGTGTTTTTTATAATGAGGATATTTATCAAAACTTTTGGAAGAGTATATTTGAGTTTTAACATTCCCTTTGCCAACTTTTTTAAAGAACACTTCTTTTTGATGCGCTTGAGTACGTTCATTTAAAATGACGAGCAAATCAATATCTTCTCCTACTATGACGGCAGTCCTGTGATGTTCCGATTCTCCTACAGCTGTTTCTACGATAAGAACATCTGCATCATCTTCGGTCTGTTTTGTCGTGATATCAACAGATTCTAATTTACTAATCAACATGTTAATAAAACTTTTTTTATTACATCGATTCGACAAAAATTTCTCTTGGCTAATTGATACTATCATTGTTTCGTCGAAACAAACATCATTCGATTTTGATAAAGCAGCAGTTCTTCAACGAACTTATTAGAAATCAGCCTGCTTATGATCCAGCAGTGCCCTCCTCGCTCAAAAGACCACGAGCTCTTCTAGACCAGCATTTCGTGAATTTCCCCTACGCCAAACGGCTCAGGGTGTAATTCACAAGAATAGAAATGCAACTGGGAAATTTAACTTTTATTAACAAAATTTTTATTTTTATCAAAATTTTAATTTTAAATGCATAATTCTTATTAAAAAATTTCTATCCAAAAATATATTCTTGTCATCTTAAAATCATAACTCCCCCTTTTCACCTGTAATAACTTTAGCGCCGTGTTGGGAGTCACGGCTTAATCATCTTTTGAAGCACGATTCGGCGCGGTCGAAAATCGAGGAGATGTCTCCTTCGATTTAATTTTGCGCTCGAATCGTCTTCAATTGCTTCCCCGGCCACCAGATGGTAGCACGGGTCTTTTCTCCTTTCACATCGTGTTTCTGTTTATTTTTTATTTTTACATTTTGTAAATGACTTCATTCCCCCATTATTCAACTCTTCCGTTGTCGCGAGCTGACATGGCGCCCGTTCGCGATACTCCATTTATTTCTTTCTTTTAAATTACTCTGGCAATTGAGCAAGTTGGTTCCATTATAAAAATAACTTTCTAAATTATTTTTGTTTCCCCTTAGTCTTTCTTTTCTCTGGTTCTCTCACAACGCATGTTGTTTGAAACCTTCGCTCCGGCCGTTCACTCCGAACGCGCCTTCTGTTTTTCCACGCCCACCGGTAGGAGCGATTGGCAGTCTGCCAATCATATCACTGGGAGGCTCAGCCCATCCAGTGAACCTATCGAATGGCACTCGTTCAAGGCGCGCGGGCTACGCCGCTCGCCATCTTTAGCAGGCGTAATGCCACTGCCCATTAATTATTCTCTTAAACAATATCTTTTCTTTCTTTTTTAATTTATGTAAAGCTATTTTAAGTAACTAAATCTATAAATTCTGATGTGGAGGTACACCCCCTAGGGGGTAGGAACTCCGTAACTCTATACGCCACTTGCCACTTGCTTGCAGCAGTTCTTCTTAGCTGTTCCATTGCTTTTATGTTTTTGCTATAGTCCGAGTATCCATCAAATACAACTACAAATTCAGAACCATAATGTTTTTTGTAAATATTTTAAGTATTTATCTAAAATTATTGAAAAAGTATCGTCTTTACTCCATATGATGCGATGCAAAAGAAACCCACCATCGATAATGTATGTTACATTATTTTTATTGAGGTCAAAATCTACAGGAGTCATATGTCATATAATGTCGCTTTCGTGGTTTTTCTCATACCATCATTATCAAATAAAGTTGATGGATATGGACTTAGTTCATATTGGAGATATTTTTGAAGATTACGTTCAAACTGTTTGCTTACAGTTATTCTTTGGAAGAGTAGCAATGGATCAATTGAAACTCTACAACCATTAATTTTGACAGATTTGTTGACAATCGAAAGCGGTAAAACCTTATCGGATCGTTTTAACCTTATTTCATTAAATTTTAAACCAGTTATCTTTACCATTGATTGTAATCCGATTTCATGGGCTTTGTGACAGTTAATTTGATCATTTCCAACTGTTACAGAAGCTAAAGATACCAATTGTTGCGTATTTGGAAAGGGATTATGAAGTGTAAGCCATTCAACTAGTTTACTTACATCAGTATTATCTCTTTTTACTCTTGAATCCTTAGCATCAACGTGTTGTTCAGTAGAGTCTAAAGAAATTGTACAAAACTTCCCCATCTCGTCACAAATTGTATTTGTAGCGTACTTAGCAAACACCCATTTACATAAAACACTTTCTTGTGTACTTCGACCACGAGATACTCCCCCTTCTGTCTTCATAGATTTCATTAGACATTGTTCGATAACCATATCTGTCCATGTACCAGAATTAAATTTCTCAGTTCGTTCCACGGTGAATGCTAGAAGAGACACGTGTGATATTGCTGCTAACTCTTTTGCACATGGTTTGGTTGTACATTTTTGTATACGGTCATTGTAAAGAACAGCATCTTTTGGAGTAACAATTTTAATAATCCCCATAACATGGAGAGTATTATTACCATCAAGAGTATGGACATTTATATCAGCATTGTCCCCAATATATTGTACTAGCACCCCTGATTCCGATGATAAAATACGAGGCTGTGGATGGTAAACTGCTGAAATTTCGTACTGTACAGTATTACAATATGAAGCTTCAAAACCGAAGCTAAATAACACATCTATTAGTCTTTTAGATCCATATCTTCTATGAAGATACACAGAAAGGCCTAATAGTAGCTGTGAGGGAAATGATCGTTCTCGTAAGGCAGCCATTATTGCATGCCTTATTGACGTGCATTTTGTTTTTAAATAAGCTATTTTTTCTTTTCTGTTTTTCATTATGACTTCTCGTAAGAAATGCAATAAACTTTTTGGTATATCTTGATTTACATCATCCAACATTTTACTTGGAGGTGGATAAGACTTGGTTTCAACGACAGATGACCGAATGTCTTCACGAATAATAGCTGCTGCAGCTTCTACAATTCGCAACCGTTCATCTTCGGGATCCTTTTTTTACTATCATACCAAGCTTTTGATAATATATTAGCTTGTCTATCACGAAAAGATATGATTGTAAAAGATCTTACTTTTGTCGTAATTATTATATTCGTCAAATATTTTTGTTGAAGTCTCGTAATTATAGTTTTATCATCTGGTACATACCCGTCAGGACATCTATGAGATCTTTCAATGTAAATTGAGAATCGTCGTGATTTTAGATGTAATTAAAAATCTCTGCCATAGCTTCTGAGACTTGACTATCTTGGCGAGACTTCTTTTCAGTAGATGGTAGCGTATTTAAGAAATTAGTGTAGCAGAGAGTATGCTATTTTGCTTCAGAAGCGATCAAATCATACTCACAAAGTATACGATCTTTCACTAATTCTCCTATCGAATCACCAAGTTCTTCTGCTTTTTTTAAAACATTGTCTTTAAACTCAAGAGTACTCTCTTTACTGATCTTGCACCTGTACTTCTCTTCTTTTTTTTTTTAGTTTCTGTTGCTTCATCAGCTACTTGACGACAAAATAAACAGAGCTTTTTGAAATCAAACGCTTCATTTCTTCTTTTACGAGGGACACTAGGTCATGATAAAGGTTCACTGTTTTCAATGAGTCGTTTCGATGCTACAATAGAATTTTTACTAATTTACACTTTTCGGCACTCGGTATGTACATTCACGGAGGTTGAAGTATTTAAAAAATCAATCTTTCGTTCGATACTTGCTGCTCTCAAAGTTTTTAAACCGCGCATTACATTAACAGGATAACCTTGTGATAGTGATTCATTACGTATAAAACATAAATAAGACATAACTCTCAAAATTTTAAGTCCGTCGTAGCTAAAATACAATTTAAAACTAACGAATAAACGTGGCTAGTGGAAACTGAATTGTTGAAAAGGAAATCGGTCTTTATTATTTAGCTAAACATGTGTCCATCAACTAGCTATAAATTAAACGTTCATATATTAGGTGTGTATAAGAATGTACGAGTATAAGAATGTAAAGCGCCCTCTAGTGCTCATAAACATTCAGTGTATCCTTAGACTGCAACGAGAGAGGAGTCGAATCGAGACGAGACATTTTAACAAACAACAGTCCACTGGAAATTGAGGGAGACTTTCCTTTATTTGAGTATTTTACCATGTTTTTATTACGTCTGTCAGGGTGGAATTTTGTAATTGATTTTAAACTAACTTCCCGATGAGCTAGAGACTTGAAATTTGGACTATAGCTTAGAAGTGAATGACAATGCATGGAAATATGCCTTTTAGTTCGTTATAAAAACATGGTACATTAAAAAATTTTTATTCTTAGATAATGTTTTCTTTGAGGTAACTAAGCTATCAATAGGGGTCAGCAGGTCTAGGCATAATCTGCACAGAAGGAAACAAATTTGAAGGTTTGTACATTTCAAACCAATTGTATTTCATTTTTCTTCTTAAAATGTATTAGCATATATTAGAATATAATTAAGTCTATAGTTTCAGTTAACTGTTTTTCAATTACACGAACAGATGTAAAGTATTAAAAAATATACTTGATTAATGAAATCTATTACTAAATGTAATGCAATAATTAATAAAAAAGGCCAATTGTTCGTAACTATATATATTTTTAAGGTTTATAGACTTTATACGGCGTATTATATCATATGACTAACTGTTGACCTTGCATTTTGCTGTAGATAACCAACCATTGAGCGTTCAGCGCCCTCTATTTCAAAAACGGTTCGATGTATAAAAAAATCTTTCAATTAAAGTAAAAGAAAATTTTATTCTCTACAATATTTAAAAAAATGAAAATAGCTTTAAGGCCATCGAAAACGAGATAGTTGCAAAAAAAATCGATTTTTTTACCTTTGACCTTGAATATCTTAAACCGCGGACACGAGATTTTATGAGACTTTTGAGACAACATTTAGAGTGACAAAATAAAGGTCTATACAAGTTTTCAGCTTATTATCTCTCATTCCGCAGTTGACCCTTTTTTTTTTTGACTAAGATGACTGGGCTATATGAGTATTAAAGAATGATATTTTAACTTCACCAAGCAATGGCGCATAATATTTGAATTTTTTTTATCTTTCTTTCTTGTGTCCTTGGTTATTTTTTAAATAATACTCAGTTTTACTTTACAAACAGCATTTCTTTTTACATTGCTTTGCTTGTGTTGTTTTAAATGATCTCAAAGCCAATTTATAGAAAACACATATCTGAAATACAGAAATTTGTTTCAGAGCTAGCACATAATTAAAAATATATATCTTTTTAATTAAAATTCAATTCACTTTTATTAACATAGATAAATATATGTTATTAAAATTTATAACATTCAGCAAATATAAACGTAACTTCAAACTAGCAATAATTAATGTTCAATATCTTGATTCTTTTTCTTCTTAAAAATCTTAACAGAGCCGGCCATCTGGGGAGGGGGATGTCATGATAACTGTAACTGTGTGAATGTGTACTTTGTTAACTGTGATATTGTAACTGTATATCATTCCTTGTGTTGTTGCTGTTCTGAGATGATGGTAGTCACCTCCTGTTAAATAAAATGATATTTAAACAAACAACTATATGAACTCTTTCAAATATATATGTTCTGAAGAACATATTAAAACATACCACTGACCTAAATCTTACAAAAATGTAGACAATAGTGTAAAAACATATAAAATTAAAAATATCATTTATATTCAAGAAGGGTTGTTATTTAACAATGAAAAACTAAAATTTTACTTTCTAGTTTAGAAAAGATATGCTACAACTAAATCATAAGTCCCCCTTAGGGATAGAAAAATGTAAGAAAAGAGCTACAGAAATAATGTATTGGCCAGGCAGGAACTCTGACAGAGAAACATTAGTATCAAAGTGTGTAATAGGCGAAAAAATTTAAAAGCTAATAGTAAAGAGCCATTAAAACCTCCTACAATTCCCTATCGACCCTTTGAAAAGATGGGAGTAGATATATAAGTAAGACTTATAGGGGGGTAATATAAGTTATCTTGTTGTAATAGACTATTACTCAAAATGGATTGAAATTGCTGAACTTGTAAATAAAAGTGCAGATGAAGTAATAATTAAACGTAAAACAATTTTCTCTAGATTTGGTGTTCCAAATATTGTACTATCAGATAATATACCATTTAATAGTTATGTTTATAAAAAGTTTGCAAATGATTGGGATTTTGATTATGCATTCATTAGTCCTCATTACTTCCCAAGTAATAGAATGGTAGAAAAAGCAGTAGGAATTGCTAAAAGTATGGAGTATAGAAATACCTCCAATATCAGGTCTTGGCCTATCTCCTGCTGAAATGATATTAAATCATTGATGCCATTGATTGATTGTTGATCAAATGATGTGAGATTAAAAACTAAATTACCAATCTCAAATAAATTATTAAATGCTGAATTACTTAATAACATTCGAGAAAAGTTAGTTAAAAGGCAAAACATTCAATAGATACATTATGACAAAACTACTCATCCGCTACCAGAACTTGAGAAGGAAGAGAATGTCAGAATATTAAATTTTAAAAACAAAACTTGGGAACCAGCTAAAATAGAGTCTCAAAGCATAAATTGCATCCTCGGTCATATTTTGTTAAAAATCATTCTGGCAATATCTTAGGACGTAATAGAAAACATTTAAGAAAATTATATGCACTCTTTAATATAGAAATGGATCCCAATGATATAAATACTTTCAATTCTGATTCAAAAGTCATTGTAAATCCTCAAAATATACAGAACTATAATGAGTCAGATTGTAATGTCCAAAGAAGAAGTAACCGTGTTTCTAAGCCACCATCTTATTTGAACAACTATGTTACATGATTAATAACTTAAAGGGGAAGGGGAGTCGTAATAACTATAACTGTGAATGTGTACTGTGTTAACTGAACTATATATCATTGCTTGTGTGTTGTTGCTGTTATGAGATGAGGCTAGTCACCTCATGTTAAATAAAACGATATTTAAACCCAACAAATATTTGAACTCTTCAAATATATATGTTTCTGAAGAACATTTTGAAACATATCATCCACAACAGTGGATGCTATGCACCGGGGCCCCCGCAATTAACCCTCGCGTTGCGTAGTTTTTTTTAATTTTATTACGTAATTTATATAAAAAATTAAATCTACATTTTAAAGTTTAAAAAATTTTGTTAAATAGTTTTTATTTTAAAATATAGACTTAGATCATAAAAATCTGAACATGAAAACAAACAGAAACAGCAGCGTTTGCACAGCTAAATAATCGGAAAAAACATACACTCGTGGAAATCGCGAAATGCGCAGCGAGAGGGTTAAGGGCCCGGTATAACGAGAAGTACAAATTTATCATAAACGTTATCGTAGATCATATTGAAATAAGAATGGTTTTTCATATTTTTCCTTATATATACAAGTTGCAGAAAAAAAGCGAATGCCACATACCTCTAACTTTGTCGAGATAGTGCAGGCTTCTAAGGAAGCTTTTGCAATGTCATAAAATGGCCGCGGTGGCCGAGTGGTCTAGGCATCGGATCATGGCTAGCGTGTCATGAGTTCGATCCTAGTACCACTAAAGATCCGTCGTGTAGGGGAGCGATGCACGTTAAATCTGTCGAGAGCTCAAACGTCTCCCGTGGTGTGGTGTGGTAGTAAGGAGAGGGGTGTATAGTGTGTGTCATGCTTATGAGTGAGGTCTAGTCACGCTCATTTAAATAAAACGATATTTAAACCAACAAATATTTGAACTCTTCAAATATATATGTTTCTGAAGAACATTTTGAAACATATCATCCACAACAGTGGATGCTATGCACCGGGGCCCCCGCAATTAACCCTCGCGTTGCGTAGTTTTTTTTAATTTTATTACGTAATTTATATAAAAAATTAAATCTACATTTTAAAGTTTAAAAAATTTTGTTAAATAGTTTTTATTTTAAAATATAGACTTAGATCATAAAAATCTGAACATGAAAACAAACAGAAACAGCAGCGTTTGCACAGCTAAATAATCGGAAAAAACATACACTCGTGGAAATCGCGAAATGCGCAGCGAGAGGGTTAAGGGCCCGGTATAACGAGAAGTACAAATTTATCATAAACGTTATCGTAGATCATATTGAAATAAGAATGGTTTTTCATATTTTTCCTTATATATACAAGTTGCAGAAAAAAAGCGAATGCCACATACCTCTAACTTTGTCGAGATAGTGCAGGCTTCTAAGGAAGCTTTTGCAATGTCATAAAATGGCCGCGGTGGCCGAGTGGTCTGGGCTTCGGATCATGGCTAGCGTGTCATGAGTTCGATCCTAGTACCACTAAAGATCCGTCGTGTAGGGGAGCGATGCACGTTAAATCTGTCGAGAGCTCAAACGTCCTCCCGTCGGTGTGGTGTGGTAGTAAGGAGAGGGGTGCCAGCTCAGGTGTCGTCCGCGTCACTTGACCATGGTTCAAAATTACGCGGACCGTCGCCAAAATCCCTCGTGTTGCTAATCAGTGCGACGTTAATATTCTCTCACTCGCCATGTCATAAACGATCAAATTTAAAGAGTGGCTACTACATGACAAGTAGATTGTGGATTGAACCCCTGATTTATATTGGCTCCGTTATCGTAGACATGCCTCCCGCAAATTTAGCCCTAATTTTTGAAGTTTCTCAGCTGTTAAATATGAAAGTTCTTTTCCAATCAATCTTTTAACTGGAAGGAAACCTAAAAAATTCTTTTATTTTAACGGTAACTTCATTAAGATAAGATTTCTCACACACAATACATACATATCTTACCAGAGAGAAATGTCATTTGTTCGATCTTACTAAAATCAGAGGCGCAATATAAAATACTCTAATAACATTTGGCTTGTTCACTTTTATGAGCAATATGAAGTTTAAAATTCTCATGTAGAAGAGAAATTATTTCGTTCTGAGTATTTTTCCCTAGATAGTGTATTTAGCTTCTTCCCTTTTTAGCACTCTTCGAGAATGCTTCACTATTACTGATCAAATTTAGCAAGTAATTGAATTATTTGTATAAGATTACCATTATATATTGGAATTAAATTTGTCCAAATTTGCAATATGTAAGTGTGATAAATTTAATTTTTCACACTTACCTCGAAGGGCTAAGCAATTTTGAACCAGTGCCTTGAACGTTGCTACAATACGTAGAAGCAAATCGCACCAATAATCGTAGAAGTAAGTCTTTTCTCGAGTCACTGTCAATTGTTTTAGAGCATTGTAATCGCTGACTGAATTCCATCCAAGACTTCTGGCTTTGATTATGGTTTTTTGATGTTTCATGTTCTTTTAAAATATCAACGTGATGTTTCCAACTTTTAAAATATTCCGTGGAAAGAGAACTAATGACACAGACAAAAAGTTTGCTGCAAAAACAATATGCACAGTTTTTTGTAATGGATTAACGATTTACGCATAACCCTTTCTCCGTTTTTGAACATTTTGGCATAACAATATGAGCTAAATGTTCGACCGGCGTCGTCATAAGGAAAATTATACTTTGTCAATGGCTTAGAGGGTCCTTCTTTTACTAAAAAACATCTATCGGCGTCTGATAGAATAGCTGGTCAGGTTGCTAGATCTGAACTAAATATCATTGTTAGAGTATTGTGATTTTTGGATTTTTTTTGGTGGAGTTCCTACAACAGCAGTGAGGCCGCGGTAGCCTAGTGGTCAAGGTATCGGATCGTGGCCGGCATGTCACGAGTTCGAGCCCAGTATCACTAAAAACTCGCTGTGTAGAGGAGCGATGCAGATTAAATCTGTTGAGAACTCAAACATCCTCCCTTTGGTGTGTGATAGTTAGGAGAGGGGTGCTACCTCAGGTGTCGTCCTCGTCACTTAACCATGGTTCAAAATGACGAGGTCCGACGCCAAAAGCCCTCGTGTAGCTGAACAGTGTGACGTTAATATTCAATCATTCACCCTACAACAGCAGTGCCACTATCTATTTATTCTGTTTATTTGATCTGCAACATCCTAATCATGAAAATCTAAATCTGATTCTATACTGCTTTCCCTTTTTACTAGTGTCTTGTAAGTAATTCAGTAAATTTTCAGCCTGTTTTTTTTTTAAAATGGGCTGTTTTTCGAGTCTTATTCTTTTATAATGGGCACCTGTTAGTTTTTTTATGCCCTCCCTCGGACATTCTAAAATTTTCAACAACATATATATCAATTAAGTAGGGAAAGTATAAAAATAATTGATAAATTGCTTTGCTTTCATACAAAAAAAATTTTAATGCATAAAAAATTGACTCATTGAATTAAAATTCGATATATTTGAGATTTTCCAAAATCTTATCGTAAATTTAAAACAGAGGGGAAAAAAGTCCCTATTTTACTTTCGTTGAAACATTCTTTCTTTTAATTTATGTTTAATGCATTGTGACGTTCCCGCAACACAGCTGTGATTCGGCTTCTTTGTGGGTATGGTTACCCTACGTGAAATTTACACCTGCATCCTTAAAAATATTGCGTGGTCTTGTCTTAAACCCCTCTCTGCCCATCAACCGGATGTAATTCGAAGCTAAAGACACAGGAACCGCTGTCATCCCCGAAGCCTAGAGAGGGCAAGGGGAGAGAAAGAGATGGTCTGAAAATTTCACCGAAAACGAACGCCAGAAACTCCTCCCTCACAAAATAACAGAACTTGGACTCTAATAATCTAATTACTAAGTTAATTTCAATGTAAATCTGTAAATAATAGCTGTGGCGTAATTAATATTTAAATTAATCAATATCACGTTACCTCGATTTATTCAAACGTAAGATTTTTCAAAATTAAAATTATTAAGTCTGAATTTTTAATTATCCTCCCACATATACATCTGTACATAGCACGCACAGAAGATAGAAGGGATTTATATAAATTTAAATCTAAAAAATATAATGTTCTATTTATACTGCTCCTACAGAAAAAATACACACTTTCCTTTTTTCTTATTAATCTAACACTAGAAATTTATAATCATAATAAATACTAAAATTAACACTTATAAAAATACTCAAAAAGACAACAATATTTAAAATAATAATATGAAATACATTATATTTCTCATTCGAACAAAATTCCGTCTTTCAGCTTCTGCAAAATTACGCGGACCGTCCCCAAAAGCCCTGGTGTAGCTGAACAGTGGGACGTTAATATTCACTCACTCACTCATTCAGCTTCTGCAAAGAATGTCATTTCGAAATATTTTTAATAGCATTTAAGTCTTAACACATGTAGTCTCATTTGAAAATAAATTTATAATAATGAAATAATGGTGCTAAATTTATTTTTTGATTGAGAAAAAGAAGGAAACATTTTTAAATAATTCACCTATTATTGACCTAATTCCCAAACTTTAAATATTCTGAAAGAATTTTTAAGAAATGCCTTTTCGATATTTCTATCAGCAATAATGCAATTACTTTAAAAATATACCTATAATTACAAAATAATATTATTAAACTTCTTTTGTATAAAAAGATAGAGATAAAAAATCCCATCTAAAACACATTTGTTATATTGACTTAACTTGATGATTCAGAAAAATGATTCATGATGAAAAATTCAGAAAAAAAATCAAAATTTACAATAAACAAGACAAATAAAGCACATTTTTTTTAATACTGGGAACAGTTATGAAGATTGTGCAATGTCTAGTTCCGAAAGTGGAAGCTCTCTTACGAAAAAAAGTTTGCGTCAACAATATTATTTCGATTTAAATCAAAGGTAAAATTTTATGATTCATATACTCTTAAGTATAACTATGAGTACATATACAAAATAATTCCATTGATATTAAAATAAGCTAGTTTTTTTTTAGTTCGGTGGACTTTTCAGTTACAATCGTTATTCACTTACATGAATTTATTTTTTACAAAATTTATATATGTATATAAACCAAAAGATACTTCATTAAACTAAAAAAAATTATTTTTATAATCCGCTTTTTCGTAAAAGTAAATACAATAAAATATTCTTTAACACTTTTAATATGGTAAAAATATAATAGTACCTCCAAAACCTGACACAATATGTCTTAACTCCAGAAATTTAAACCCACAAGACCAGACATTATGTATTTTATCCTTTAATGCTAAGCAAATTAATTTAATTAGAAATTCAGGCTATATCTTTCTTTAAATAAATTATGTCCAAATAAGTACATTGGTCACAGGTTTTTTTTTCTCCTTAATTTTGAAGTTAATGAAATTTAAAATTCTTAGTTGAAAATTTTTTATTAATGAATAAATGTTTGAAATGAGCAGTAAAATCTCGTATTTACAGAAAGTTACGGAAAATACTCTATTGTATGGATCTTTTTGAAAGCCTTGCATTGTGTCAGCCTAAGCACGCGTTTTTATTTTTATGTAAATCCAAAGAAAACGCGAGTCCATGAGGTATATACAATAGCTTTATTATACATTCTGTTTTGTCTATAAATAGAAGCGTCGAACATACAGTGTTGTACTCCCCCCCTCCTCTATTAAGTTACATTGATTTATTAGGCTAACACTTTATTTATTTAAAGAAAAACACAAGCTACTAGTCTTTGAGATCCTAAAATTTTACCAAAAAAAAAAATCATTTATTTTTCATCATTAACTTATCTTTGAATTATTTTTTTAGTTTCACTTTAATTTAATGTCCCTAAATGAGAGGTAAATAGAAAAGGTCCATATTCTAAGAGAACGATATCAACATTAAATGAGCCTATTTCAAAGTGTATCTTACAGGAGGTTACAGAAATAATAATTCAAAATTAAAAACATAATTACCTATTGCTATTTCATACGATCTACACAAGTCAAGTAACTTTACTCAAGAGTAAAATAAAACATCTCCAGTTGCGCTATATATCTTCCAAAAATTCTAATTGGAGTGTTGGCGAAATTTCACAAATCTGCTTTATACAACAGATGGCGCTGTTTGCAACTCGGATGACGTCAGAAAGATGAAGCGTGTTTTCTGGAAATCTATCGTTACTATAGCAATGGGGTGTGGTTTAGAAATGATTGACAGATGTAGTCGGTATGAGAGCGCATGCGCTCATTGAAGAACCAGATCGCGAAGAAAAACGTGTCAGCAAATGGAGGGGGAAGGGGGGCGGGTTAGGAAATGGATGTGAAAGAATTTTCTACAAATAGTTTCAACACGTTTGAATAAGGTTCTGTCACTGCTGCACAAAATCGGGTGCGGATAAATTTTTTTTGAAAGCCGTGCTAGTGGATAGGTATCAAAATGTGCATTGCACTTCTAAGTATATATATAGTTCTGGAATCTACTCAAAAATACATTTTTCTGCAGAAATGATGAGGCTAATCGGTCTAGATTTGTCGGAAAATATAGGATATATTTGCTTAATTTGGGTATAATTATTATGTGAGTTTTTCCCATTCATATGAAAAATAATTGAGTGTAATGCACTTGATATTTTGTCACATGAATTATTGTATTTCAGGGTAGGCCTTTGAGAGTATAACATTTTTGAGGGAATTCTATTGTAGAATTTTACTGTTTCCTAGTATCGGATGACATTTATCCCTTTTTGTGGAAATTGGTATTGTAGTTTAGAAATCATGTAATTCATTTCAACTTTTCTATAAAATCATCGTTATAAGGCTCCGGATTTTTAGGGAAAAAAACGTTCAAATTGTCTCTTGACAAATACGTCTACATTGTCTTAAGTATCATAAACAATGCCCATAAGATTAAGAAGGGAAACGAAATATGAGTGGGGGGGGGGGGTAATTTTTCGACGAAGAATTTGTTAGATCTTTATTTGAAATTTAGAAAAAGTATTTTTTTTTCGAGTTTTAGGGGATATTTGTTTTATTTATCTTTGTTACCTTTATTTATTTATGGATCTAATTCTCTTTGTTTGATAGAAATATGCGAAATTTTAATAAGTTTCTTTCTGCTCATATCTCTTAGATACAAATTGTATTTGAAATTGTCATAGAAGGATGCTTATTATGGAAATAAAGTTTCGATTTGAATCTTTAAAAAGAAAATGTCATTTTTCTTAGAAAATATTAACTAGAGCACTTTTTTGTCAGTCCTTTTTTAACAGCATTCCATTTCTTGTTTTACAAATTAATGCTATTTCCAATCAGGGCATAGTTACCGCGTATCAATGATACGGGGCCCCAAGCTTTGAGGGCGGGCATCCAAACGTGTAAGTAAAAAATCGCAGCGGTGACCTTAGAGAGTGCCCTCAAGGATGACTCAGGACCAGCTCCGCCAGTGTTTTCAATACTCATGAAAATGTGACACAAATTTCACAGCCTTCAATTAAATTATTATATTCATTGAATTAATTTCCAAACTAAGCTTCCTTTTTTTTTATTTCCTACGTGCAATGTTTTCAGAATATTTATTGTATATAGTCTGCGTTTCACTCTCATAATGTTATTTTTAGTGTCGCCGATTATAAGCAGAGATAAAATCGGTGCATTTTTGTGATCGGCTCTTTTCTTTTGAATTATTATTAATGACCATCAGAAAAACCCAGAAGATAGCAGTTGCTATGGCTTCTTCGGGTGTACCCACGACTTTACTGACCAACGGTCGTATTGCTCATTCCGTTTTAAAATTATCGCTTAATCTTGCATTTGAAGATTCACTCATCTAAAATTTCAGAAAAAATAGCGCTCTAGCAGGATGCTTCCATAATGCAAGCTTTTAGTGGGGGATGAAAGTACGATGTCTCACAAGAAAGCTATAGAAGCGTTAAATCGGACTCTTCAGGATTTAGGAGATAATTTTCAAAAACTCCCCCTGTAATCCTGTCGCAGATGAAATCAGTCTCTATTAAATCATCAAGCTTATGAACAAAAATTGAAAAATTAAGTCTGAAAACGAATATGAGAGTGTATCTTCATAATGACGTAGATTTGGAACATTATGCAGAGACGCAATTGAAAATCAGTAATGGATGTTTGGACGCAAATGCTGGAGATTATATTTTACTTCCAATGAATTTTGTAATGTAGAAGAAAATGATGTAAATCTTATTGCTCAAATTCCCCCGGGCTTGCAACAAAATTTAAATTGTGGCCAGTGGTTGCGCGCAAGATCAATATTGGCGCCTAACAATGACATTGTCCATAAAATCAACATTGAAAATTTAAACAATGTGTGGGGGAGGGGGGAAATGAAGAAATATTTATCAATGAATACAATCATGGATAAAGAACAAAGTACTTCATATCCCACGAAGTTCTAAAATTCACTTGAACTTTCGGGTGTACCCTCACATAAACTTCAATTAAAACTAAATGTACCAGTTATGCAAAATCTCGATGCTCCTCGACTATGTAAAGGAACGAGGCTTTGGATCACAAAACTGATGCAGAATATACTTGATGCCAATATTTGAACATATGTCATGAAAAGGGATAGTGTTATCATACCTCGAATTCCAAGTATCTCCACTGACCTACCGTTTCAACTCAAACGATTTCAATATCCCCAGTTTTAATATTGCTATTAAGAAAGCTAACATTTCAGGTAGCAGGGGTGCATTTGGAAAGCAATGTTTTTACCATGGCCAACTATATGTAGCCTGATCGGTGTGTCCAATGCCCAAATCTTCACATATTTGCAACTGACGGAAGGGCATATAATATGGTATACAGTTCTGTTTTGAGCTCTTTTAAAGAGAAATTATATATTAAATGTAGATACTGTCGATTTTTAAAAATATTAATAGCTTAAGTTATTGAATTTTTGTTGTTAACTATTATAATAAATTACATTTTCAGTTTTTTAAAACTAAGATCAATTTTAGAATTTTTAAATTTTATTGGTTCCAGTCAAGCAATAAAAAAATTACCATATTATATTACTTACTTTTTAATGATAATTATTACGACTTTGACAGTTATTTAAAGACATCAACGCGAGCGAAACCGCGGGTAAAAGCTAGTCATCGATAAATTCAGTTATATTTGCAATACTTGTATACGGAATACTTGAACTCAATAAAGTCTCATTGTAGTATCAGCTGAAAAAAGGCTGATTTTAAGTCATATAATTTTCAGTAGTATTCCACCTTTTCCAAATATTGTCTTTTAATAACACAAGAATGTTTTGAGCCCGGTAATTTCTCAATAGGAAAAAATTAATGAAAGCAAAAAAAGCTTCTAAAGTTCTTAACTATGTAAAAAGACACAAATATTGCTCTTTAAAAATTAAAAACCTTGAAACATAACTGAACAGAAACGATTTTAGTAGTAAAAGTAAGAGTTAATAGCCATTTCACTGAACGAACCGATTATTCTCCCAAATATCTCTCTTTATATACAAAAAAAGTTTTTCATGATGCTGTAATAAATTTATTTCAAGGTTTTTTTGAAAAGGTGAAGTTAACAAAAGAAACTGCATCTTTTTTACAGAATGGAGCAAACTCACAGTTTGGATAAATTTACATTTATGATAGAGAGGCTTTGCATGAACGTGCAAAAATAGTTAAACGCGACGATGTGTTACAAATTTTACAGCCAATTATGAAGAAAAAACCGTATGAACTACATAATACAAGGAAATTACAGTTTTACAATTTGAGCTGTGATAGAGTTACATAATTTGTACAATGGGAGTTAGTCCACCATTAGGCAGATAGGGGAGGGGACGGTACCTCCTTCCAGTTTCTAATTAATTGAACTTTTAAGAATGGAAAAATGCTTTAAAATGATTGCTAAACTAATCACTCTCTCTAAACTGTCAAATATTGAGATTGACAATTCTCAGAAAACTTCAAATATATTGAAAACTGATTGGTTATCAGACTCCCTTAACCTTTTCAATAGAATTTTTGCTATTCCTGGTGGGCGCAGTAGCTTAGTGGTTATGGTCACGAGTTCATGTCTGGAGTATCATGGGCTCAAATCCTGTTGCCACTAAAGACCCTCCGTGTAGATGAGGCCATTCCTTCCATTTATGTGGTAGTTAGGAAAGAGGGATGCCAGCTCAGGTGTCATTCTCGTTACTCGACCGAGGTTGAACATTAAGAGGTTTGTGATCAATAGCCCTCTTGTTGCTTTATAGAGCGACACTAATCTCTCTCTCTCTCTCTCTTTCTTTTGCTAATCCTGCTCTAGGCACATAAATTACTTTAATAAACCCTGTAAAAATTCTCATTTATAGTTAATCTTTTATCTTCAAAATTTACGTATCTAATATTGATTGACTTTTTTTCCTAATGGGAAAGTTTAAGAGTGCAGTCCATTTGGACGTAGCTGCTTTAATTTCGGAAAGGACTTCCTTTCCTAATACAAAAATAACTTATTTTTAAGATCTGTGCATAATTCTCTGTTTTAATAATTTTTTATTCTGCTTATGTGATCCATTAGCACAGAGTAGTAATTACTTAACAATTCGATTAAAATTTTCCATTATATACCATTACATTAAAACTGTTTAAATGCAATTTTATAGCAAAAACATGAAGAAAAATTACATTTTCAAAACATTCTCTTTTCATGGGAAATACTTCTATGTAATATTTTTTCTACGTATATATAGTTAGGATTTTTCTTTACAGAGCCTGAATTAAGATTTTTGAAACATTCACATTATTTTTAGAGTGACTATTGAAATAACACAACCAGGCTTCTTCATAAAAATTTCGCTACTTTATTAATATAAGTCCACTTCTAAATTATATCTTCTAAAAAGCCCAGTTGAGGTAGGGATTCTTGGGAGCTTCCCAAATCGAATAACAAAAACTAAACTTTCGTAACATCAAGAATTATTTTGAAGATTGTCGAATTTTAGGTATCCATAATAATAATGTTTACGATAAATTTTACATCTCGCCATATTGACATCAATCGGAATATTGTAAAGTTTTCATATGCAAGAGTATATTTTTTTAATTCTTGATTATTTTAGGGCCCCGGTGCATAGCATCCATCGACGACAGTACTCCCTGCAGAAATTAGCTTTAAGAGCTTTCAGTCTGGTTGAAATGACAATTCTACAAATGTTTCACTCACTAAGAAAGTATACACCCCACTATAACCCCCTTTCAGTACCAAAATAGATTCCAATCGCCTCCCCCTGAAATAAACAGCTATCCTGTTCATGTGTTTCCCCCCACCCTCGTCAACCTTATCTCAAGGTCACTTGACCGTTTCATATTGGAAACAAATTGTCAGAACTTCCTTCTTTCATTCCAAGGAAGAGTGTCCCCTCCCTAACATGATCTCATGACGTAGTATAGGGTTACTTTAATTCTCTTACCCCCTCCCCCTTTCATATACAAAAAGCAGAATTAGTGTTTCTGAAGTGATTAAAATCATTATTCATGAAGCAAAATATTATTTTTCGTTAAATAAAGTATTATTAATGTGTATTTAAGCAGTTTATATGCTCAATTTTCTACTAAAGTAATTTTTTAAAAGTTTTGTACATAGATTGCATACACGTGGCGCCATCTGCAGTCATTACAATAAAGCTTGCCAAACATGGCATCCGAGCATTTTGGAAGCAAAGATATATGTATTTTTCGTAATTTTAAAATTTTCTAGACTATTTCTGACATTTTTACATTTTATGGTGGATTTATATGAGTAATTTACGTTCTCAACAAAAGTTTCACATCCACATAATGTGATTTCATTAAGTTAAAGTACCCTGACCTTTTCAGTACATTTAGAAGTCCACCTTACTGACACCAGACATTCTGTGTTGTGTGGGGGAAGAATGTCCATTCTGACCTCACTACCGATGGGGATAGAGTGACATAAGAAAATATGAGAAAGCGTATCAAATTTCCTGATTTAACATACACATCAGCTTTGAACCATTCAAGGTTCAACACATAAGAAAACAGACATCAAACGTATACAGTACGAAATAAATAAATAAGTACTTAAAATATAATACCAAATTCACAATACTAAATACAAATATATAACTGGACATCGCAAAAAAGATAAATCAAATACATATTTAACAATAAATTCTATCAGTAAGCCAATAAAATATTTAAAGATGCATGTAAATGCAAGTAATTTTTCCCACCAAGACACATTTATAAATAAGAAAGTGTGAACGGTAACGTTTTAGCAGACGTAATTTTTAATTGTACATAAAAATGAAATATTAAAGAACTGCAATTTGCCGAACGCTGCTCTAAAAGAAATATTCTTTTTTGTGCACATTTGAGTCATCCTTAAAGTATAGTAATACCATAAGTAAAACAAGATAATCACCGTTTTCCCCTTTATATCAGGCCAGTGAAAATCATACTAAGATAAACATATCTCTATACCTGTATCCCGAGGCCTGGTGCCAATTTACTTGCTACAACAAATCGCCCCCCCCCCAGTACAATTTTACAAAAGATAAAGTCTTTTTTACAAATGTGTGATATCGTCCTTTTTATAATAGATATAGTCGTTTTTACAAAAAATGTAGTATACAAATTTTATTAGTAGCGGTCGGCATTTCAATTCAGTCTAAAATGATTATGTGTTCCAGGTTTCTAAGGCATGAATAATAATATTTCAGAAAATATATTCATACAAAATTTTTTGAAACAAAAAAAAAATGTACTTTTCAAATTCGGTCCAAATGCCGCCCCGGACATGGGTCCAGTTTTCCCAGCCCTTGCTGCTAACGTAGAAAAATAGTGAACACGGTAGCGGGCTAAGTGGATCAGGTGACATGAAATTATTTTTCAACTAGGAGATGGAGAATACATAAAAGTGGACAAATATATATATATATATATATATAGAGAGAGAGAGAGAGAGAGATCATGATTAGCTTTAATATCTATTTTTGGTGCTATGTTGTGAATCTCTTGATTTGCCTATTTGATTATATGCTGTCGTGTAACATTTAGGATTTTAAGAAAATGCGCATTTTTTTAACTATAGTACTTAAGTACCATTAAGCACATACAACATAAAAATGAAATTAAGAATTTCGCTAACATTAATAATACTAGATGAAGTGTTTTTCTAGCAGGCATTGCCAATAACAGTAATTTGATCAAAAGAAGCTGCAAGATTTTTTCTCAAATAACTTGATACCAGGTAAAGCAACAAGAAACTGCCTTTTAATAGTGGTACAACACTAACACTAGAAAGGAAATTGGGCATTGTTTATAAGCGTTGTAAAACCATTGACACAAAAATCACTTCTTTCAACTATTTTGTTTTTCAAAATTGTAAAGCTATTATTAAATTGAAAACTTCTAACTTCCCTAAATGCATATTGAATTTACACACTCGTGTCTTAGGTAATATTAACCATATTAGATGATTTCGAAAAGTAACTTTCTTAAAAATCATTTTTGAGATGCCTTTGTTAAGCATCGATCCAATACACCACTAGTTCCACTGATAAAAAAAAATACTTTCTATATTGCGGTATTGCCGGCTCTGCCTCGAATTTTAATTTTGAAATGGAGGATATGTATAAAGAGTAGGCATTAATGGAGAATGGACTAGTGAACTCTACACTAACTCTAGTTTTCCTGAACTATGTAATGCTATCGGGAAATCCGGACTTATGTAGATTTTTCAACAACTATTCAACATATTTATTCGATTTTTTAAAAAAATTATTTTGAGAAATTCGCAAAAAATTTTGCTTGATCTATAGAATTATAGGCGGCCTGCGGCCGCCCCTTGTATTGGCCGCCCTCGTGCGGTGCACGCGCTGCACACCTGCTAGGATCGGCCCTGCGTAGATCTCTGAATTTCCACAACCTTAAAAACTAATTCTTAATAATGTGGAAACATTTAGTTTTTCTTATCTGATTCGGGAGACTCTCAAGGATTCCTATCTAAATTGGACTTTTTAGAAGTATATTTAGAAGTGGACATTCATATATTAATGCATCAAAGTAGACAGAAATTTTTATAAAAAAAACACCGGTTATTATTTTTAAAAAAAATAATAGTAACTCTTAAAATAAAGTGAATATTTCAAAAATCCTAGTTCATGCTCTCAAAAAAAAAAGGAAAATGTTTCGAAGCATTTTTCCAAAAAGAAAAATGTTTTCAAAATATTTTTAGTTTCATTTTTTTTAATTTTTAGTGATTAAAAAGTGCATTTAAATGCTTTCTTATTGTAAGGACAGTATTAGTTGAGGTTTTTCTCTCTAGATGGCTGCACAAGTCATGCACAAGTCTGGAGGATTGTGATATTCTCCAATGAAGCAAATTTTGCAACTATGGCACAAAAAGTCTTTAATTGGTATGGAGAAAACCTTGTGCAGAGGGCTTCAAAAAGCGAATTTAGTTTCAACGGTAAAGCGTGGCAGCGGTGGAATGAAGTTGGGGTGCATGGCGAGTAATGGTGTCGGCAAGTTGGAGTATATTGAATCAATTATGATCAAATATGATTACCTTGATATCATTAAAAACAATTTAAAGGAAAGTGCCACCAAACTCGGCCTAGGATCATCGTTCCGTTTCCAACACGACAGCGATCCTTAGCATACCGCTGAGACTGTGAAGCTTTGGCTCTTGTATAATGTGCCAAATCAACTGCACGCTCCAGCAGTCACCTGATCTGAATCCTATAGAACCCCTATGGTATTCGCTGGAGTGTAGGATTCGTCAAAACAATATATATAGCAAGAATATGCTGAAGAGTGTTCTTAAGGATGAATGGGAAAAGATATGCACAGAAAAACCATTAGAATTAATAATTCAATGCCGAAACGTCTTCAGGAGGCTCTCAAAAGATGGGGTTATCCAACCAGTTTTAAATTGCTCATTATTCTTTTTAAATAATTTTTATTTACTTTTTATTTACAGACTTTTTCTACTTGATTTTTGTTAGTATCTCTACAGGCCTGTCTTTATTTTAAAAGTCATGAAAGCAAACCAAGTTTTTACTTTAGTTATTCTCAATATTTGTGTGTGTGTGTGTGTGTGTGAAATGAACTAAATAAAATTTAATTTTAAAAATATTTTTTTTTTCGTTTCAAATTTCAGCTTTTAAATTTGTTTTCGTTGTTTAAGTAAGCAATAGCACGTGAACGCAGACTTTTTCTAGCCAGTGTATATAACAATACTAAAATATTTTTAATTCTAATGGTAATCTAACCCGTTCCATTATAATTATTCTCTCAAATTAATATTTGTATTCTGATTAAAAACAAGGTTTTAATTCAATATAAAAATAACTGAACTGATTTTGAACTAATAAACTGCTAAATATCTCATGTTCAAAATAGACGAGATAGTGCAGATGCATTTGACATTTTTACATCTGAACAATGTTTAACTTTTAAGTTGTATATTTGCAATGCAAGTGCCCAACGTTGCAGTATCGAGAAATGAGGAACACTTGAGTTAGAAATATCAAAGGATTATGGTTTGAGAAAAATTCACTCTGATCTGAAAGTTAATCATTCGAATCATTTAGAACTCCAAGCAATGGCGTAAGATTCTCTTTCAATTGTTGGCCAAGCTTGTTGCGCTGTAGTTAACTTCTGGCTAGCGTATGAGATAGATATTTTTTTTAACATTTATAAACCCCGTGCACCACGCAATGTATTACACGGGGACATACAACACAGACAGAAGAGAAAGGATTACAACACAAACATCCATGCCTTCTCCGGGATTCGAACCCAGTCCCTACGGCACCGCAGTCAGCTTCACTGACCACTATACCGGATGGGCAGTAGATATATTTTTCCCATCCACTTTTTGAAAGATACAGTCGTCAATCCCAACATGGGATGCGTCTGATTGAATAATGTAGGGCTTTCCAAAAACTGGTGTATGTAAAGGAGATCCATCAATTAACGCTTTTTTCACACGTTGAAAAGCTGTCTCATGAACATCTGACCACTGCAAAGCTTCCAAAGATTTCTGTTTCATAAGTTCCTTCAAAGGAAACATAATTTTGGAGTAGTGAGGCACATAGTCTCAGTAACAGTTGCACAACCCTAGCAAACTTTTCAGTTGGGTTTTAGCTCGTGGTGTCGGGATTTTTGCAATCGAACCTTCTCTGGATCAGGTTGGTATTTAAGCTAGCCTATAACAAGACCAAGAATTTAAGTTTGAGGTCTTGCGAAAGAGCACTTTTGAATGATCACTGTAAAGCTAAATTGTTACAGCCTTTGAAGAAGGAATTTTAGTGAGATGTAAGTGCCAATCCTTGGAAAACATGGCTATGTCATTTATGTAGGCTCGGGTGAAGTCTTGGTACTTGCCTGTGCCTTGTTTATACCTAGCTCAAAAGCATCTGCAGCCTTTTTCAATCCAAACAGAATTATTTTGAATCTATATTGTACTCGGTTTGTCTTAAAGGATGTGAAATCCCTGCTTTATTTCTCCATAGGAATTGACCAGTATCCTTTCAGAAGATCCAAAGTTATCACAATGGCTTGTCCAATACCATACAATAACTATACAGTATCCTGCATTGAAATATCGTCGGTTGTACTCGGTTTGTTTTAAAGGAAGTGAAATCTCTGCTTTCTTTCTCCATAGAAATTGACCAGTATCATTTCAGCAGATCCAAAGTTGTAATGCAGCGCTCCTAATTCTACTTTAATTTAACATCTTATGACTTACGCAGGTTCGATTATTTAACTAATGTCTGCATCATGATAGTGGTTAGTACTTTAAAATCATAATTAAAGACAACGCAAAATTAATGAATTACTCGGATTAAATTAAAACAAATTCGTTTATTACATTTAAAAGACACATCACGAAAATTAATGATTATACGCTACTAAATTTCTAAGATTAAGAATATTACAAACATTTCACTTATCTGAAACGGAGGCCTGGCGATGGGTGGTGCTTGGGCTTTGATAAGTATATCAAAGTTAAACTCTCTGTTAATCTGTGATCTGCTAATCTGCCGAGAAATGTCCCGGTTCCTCCTTTTAAGTGGGGGCAAATTACCCCCTTTTTCATCCGCACGCCCTTTGGTCTCGCCTAGCCATTGGTCAGGAACCAAGCGCAAAGTTACAAATTTCACGACGACTCTTCCAAAATTAGGAGTCCATTCAACTTTCCTGACCGGCCGTTGGGACCCCCCAACTAAGGAATCCGACAACATCCTGTCAACAAAAAACAAGGGGAATACACAAATTACATGTGTCTTAGGGACCATCTTCAAACCCGATCAGCATCTAAGCCTTCCAGCCTCCAAGCCACCCATCACTCCTCCCCCCTTTCAGACTCACAAACACCTGGAAAGTAAAAGAAGAAGAAAAAATTTAACATATTTGCAGTAAATAAATACTGAGATGGGATTTTAAATGACAGAAGGAATCGTCCAACCATGAGCCGTGGATGACTTCTTGATGCAACGAATTCTTGGAATCACGACTGCAGGAGAGAAAATTATTTGGAGGAGGGAGATTGAGCTCTTTAGTGTCAAGTGCAGTAGGAAAGGCGGAGATACCTCCTCCTGCTGTGAGTGTGAAGGATCAATGACACGAATGGGCTGCCGTTTGATGAATTGAAGAAGGGTGGGAAACACTGCACTGGAGAATGTAGCCGACGCCTCGAGCATTGTAAATCAGCATCAGTCTTCGGCGATGTCTCGTTGACAGTCATAAATCTTGAAGCTGGGGAACCCGATGAATGTGACTGTCCTGTCATCCTGACGCCATGGCGAAGGGGGAAATGTCATTTCCTGTGGTCCTTGAGTCATGTCCACGCCCGACCTGAATAGGAGGGAAAAAAATTCTTCCAAAGAGATTATTTGAAGTGCGAAAATTGTTCCACAAACACAACACGTGAACCAATTTCCCTTTCCTCTTTTCCTCCCTCACTCTTCTTTCTCCCCACTGAATTATTGACTGATAGTAGCTTTCGTTTGAGTACCACACCGGCCACCCCTTGCCTCCGTCTCTGCCAAGCAAATGTAGTACAATAAAACGACTTGCAAAGAAAGAAAAAAAAATCCTAAAATTCGAATTTTAAGATGAGATCTGGGCTACCGCATAATTTACACAAAAGAATTGCATGCACGAAAACATCGTAACAGTATAATTGTGTACATAACACAGCAGTGATTAATATGTAATATAAATAAAACAAGTGATATATATATAAAGATACCAGTAGATACTCAAAAAAAATTTTTGACTGTGACACAGATTTTGGCGCGACATGTATGCATTGTAAAATGGGGAAAAACAACATTTCTGATGTCTGGCATGAAATTTAAACAGATATTTCCTGTATGATTATGCCAACTCCTCCTTCTCACTGATCATCGCAGAACGACATGATGAAGAAAATTATTAGCTAATAATGTACACAAAAAATATCCACCATTTTAAGGAATTAAAAAAATTATTTTCCAGTGTGAGATTGGAACAATTTGTGAGAACAAGTTTAGATAACTTATTATTATTATTCATTAGTATAATGAAAAAACAGAAAATCATCACAACATTGCCTCACCTAACATCGAAATTCGACATGATAACAATATGGCATGATTACATAAGAAATTGCAACGTACACCAAAATCAATGAGCATAAGGAATTATAAATTCACCCTGAGCCTTGAGTACTAATTAAATTAAGCATGCATTTGAAATACAACGTACAACAAAATCAATAGCATAAAGGAATGACAAATTCACCATGAGAATTGCGTACGAATAGTATAACTTAGGCGTGCATTTTCTTTATTACAAAACGATGAATATGCATGTGATCAGGATGCAAACCCAAGGTTAAGAAACAAAAAAAAATTTATTACTTAAAGTAGACAAGATTATTAAAATTGTGGCTATTAATAAAATATGGATTTTAAGTCTATATATAAAAAAAATAATAGAAGGCGAAAAAACGAAATACTTCACTCTGATCCTTGAGTGCTATAAATGTGCACTGAACAGAGCGATTCGCATGTCATCAACACCAGACACAAAAAAAATTTGTTCAATAATAAAAAAATTAATTCCCATCACTATAACTAATTCACCAAAATCGACTATCGGCAACTCGAATACTGACTCTCAAACAACATAGCCATAAAACCTTATAGACAACATGATCCACTAACAAATTAACTAGCTCTACAAACAGATAACTATCTCTCAAAACAGAACTAACTCGACAACTGAAACTGTAATTCTCAATCATTTCTACTAAATCCCTTAACTAATACCTGAATAATCATATTAATTCACAAACTCATAAAACAATTCTCTGTATCTCTTCTTCCAACACTTCGTTAAACATAACTTCCGTAATTAATTCACATAACCCGCTAGATTCTAATACAACTATAATGAAACAACCAAAAAAAAAAAAAAAAACTCACAATAGATTAAACAATAATGACAACAATTTCCTGTACCTCTTTAACAATTCGATAAACATAACTTCCGAAAATAATTCACATAACCCGCTAGATTCGAATACAACTACTATAACAACAAAACAAAACAAGAAAACTGCTTTCCATACAGACAAACAAGAAAATTTTAAATTCACATCAGTATTCAATATCACCAATAATAACTCAAATGTAACCAACACTCTTCACATAATGAAATTCAACTTATAAAAAAAATTCATGCTCTAACCCACTAAGTATTCAAAACAATTTCATAAGTACAGAATGAACACAAGACTTATCTACCTCAATACTAAATAATATGACCAAGAATTTTCATCAAAAAAAAAAAATTATAATGAACCAATAACACGAAATCAAAACTAACTTCACTTAATCAATCAACACTTATACCGAGTGGTACATCATGGAGGGAGAGAGAAAATCGTAAATCGACAAAACCGAAGAGAAGGAAAAAAAACGAAACTGAATTTATGGACAATTGAAACTCAATTACTCAAAAAACATTCTAAACGAGAGTACTAGAACACATACTAGTAAACTATACTTTAAACATATCATAGAAATTCCTTTAGTGTGAATAAAATTTTACTAGTGCGATGACCAACACAGAATAAAACAAACAAACATCTCGATTTTATCTAAATTGATAAAACACAATTGTAATTAAGAATAATAATGGCAAAATAGCTACTCTCTTCTACACTATCATAAGTACAATCATGGCGAAAAGCAATAAAGGATAAGAAATAAACATAAATGATAATGCATCCACAATAAGTATTCAATGAGTAGATTGCAAGATAAAAGAATAATATATGATTGATTATAATAACATGATAAAAACAACGTTATGGTAGTAGTAAAACCCCAGAATTTTAATACTTTTAAGCAACAATGAAAATCGCAAAGAGATAATGTATAAATGAAACACAATAACAAATACGTATAATGAGCATACTAAAAAAAACACATGGAGCATGTGTGGGACTACACACATAGCTAAAATAGTAATTCACCGACTTTATGAGTTATACAAGAGACCTTTCTCTATATTTACTAACTTATTGTAGACATGTACCTTGTGTCCACAGCATATATATTGAAATAACATACATGTAAAAGCATATGAGTGACAAAAAAATTAAAAAAAACATCAATGTATTAATATTGATATATATATAAATACCAACATAATAAAATACAATTATACACCCGACAACAATCTTTGAAGTATTAAAAGATAAGCCTGGACCCCTCTCCAAAAAAATTGTCAACAATAATATGAACAAAGTAAACATTAAAATTTTATGTATGAATTTAATTTATTTTCTTTGAAACACTGCAATAAGATTAATCTAAATATTCGAATTCACACGATTCCTTAAATTATATCTCTGTTCCTCACAACATTTTTTACCTCTGTATCTACTGTTATATTTTCATCCAAATTGTTCAAATGCAAATATTTAAATCTTTTTATAAAAGGAATCATTCGGTTGATATGTGTGTTAAATTTCTTTCTCAGATGCTCGACATGCTGAACTCTGTAATTCACTTTGGAAAACCGTTCTACAACTCTATAGGGACCTTCGAACTTGGGTCTGAGTTTTGGAGACAATTTAGATTTAAGGTTAGGTGTCCTGATTAAAACATAAAGAACCAATCTGATAATCGTAATGATGCGACTTTGTATTCTTTGTGCTCAGAGCAATGTGCGATGCTTCTTGATTTTTTAAATTATCTAGGACCTTCTGAAAAATATTCTCTAATGAAGGTAAAAGTCTTTCGACGTATTCATACGTATTTTGTGATGTATCAGAGCTCTTTTGATATGTGTACGACAAACGAATGTCTCTGCCGTGCTCTAAAAAGAAGGGCGAAGTTGAAGTGGCCTCGTGAATTGCTGAATTTAAAGCTAACATAGTGTGAGGGAGTTGTTCATCCCAGTCGTTTGTGTCATGAGTGATTGCTGCAAGATGTTAGCCAGCGATTGATTTGGCTTCTCTACTCTTCCATTTACGTGAGCTGAATAAGTTGAAATATGTCGTTTCTGGATACCATGACTCTACAAATTCCAGGAACTCAGAACTTTTAAAATAAGTGGCGTTATCGACAACCAACTTATGAGGACAGCCCCTGTGTACAATATAATTATCAAAGAAGCTTTAGATATGGTGCTGGACTTAAGATCAGGAAGTGGGACGATATGAATGTATTTGGTGAATGCATCTATCATAGAAAGAACACTATTCCGCTAGCGTGGTTTTTTAAAGGACCAAAAATATCAATATGACAAGTTTCACCTGGCACATGCTCTGTTTCCATCGGCTGGTGTGGGGCTAGTGGAATATTGAAAGCTTTTTTCGAGTTAACAAATGATGCAAGAACGAACAAATTCTTGGCATCCTTGTACATATTAGGCCAAAAAATTTTTTCGCTAAGTCTCTGATAAGTCTTGAAAAATTTAAAATGCCTCCATATTCCGAATGAATTGATTCCAAAGCTTTCGCTTTAAGACGATGAGGAACACAAACGTGTTTTCTCATGGCAGTTCTGGGTGACTTGTTTGGGCGCTTAGAAAAATGACATAGCACTCCCTCCCCATTAATAAAATAATTGCTAATCGTGGGCTAAAATCTTTATTATTAATTTTATGTACGATATCGTTTAACGATTCGTCGTTTTCTGCATTTGTATTAGATCATCAGAATCAGGTAAAGCTAAAGTAATAGTGTTGACATAACGAGATAAATGATCGGCGACGGTATTCAAAGAGCCTTTTACGTAATGAATTTCATAATTAAATTCTTCAAGTGACAATTTCCAACGTAGAATTTTAGAGAGGGTTTTT
>BMAO01016638.1:0-22381 GCA_019973975.1 Trichonephila clavata
GGCATTTTAAATTTTAAAAAAGGGAAGAGGTTGGGTCACAAGTTATCCCTTCGAAAAGAGTACACGCGCAGTCTTGAGACGAGGATCTCCAAGCATTTATATAAATAAATGTTTGGAATCTGACGGATCGACTGGGTGGGTGTTCTTTTCGTTAAGAGTAGAAATAACACACACATCCCTCACTCCCAAACACTCATTCCGTTACAGTAAATTTCATTTAAAACATAGTACACAGATAAGCATTTTAAATTTTAAAAAGAGGGAAGAGGTTGGGTCACAAGTTATCCCTTCGAAAAGAGTACTCACGCGCAGTTTGAGACGAGGATCTCCAAGCATTTATATAAATAAATGTTTGGAATCTGACGGATCGACTGGTGGTGTTCTTTTCGTTAAGAGTAAAATAACACATCTCACATCCCTCTCAAACACTCATTCCGTTACAGTAAATTTCATTTAAAAACATAGTACACATGGGCATTTAAATTTTAAAAAGAGGGAAGAGGGTGGGTCAAGTTATCCCTTCGATAAAGAGTACACGCGCAGTCTTGAGACGAGGATCTCCAAGCATTTATATAAATAAATGTTTGGAATCTGACGGATCGACTGGGTGGGTGTGTTTTTTCGTTAAGAGTAGAAATAACACAACAAACATCCCTCACTCCCAAAAATCTTATTCCATTACAGTAAATTTCATTTAAAACATACAGTACAGATAAGGGCATTTTAAATTTAAAAAGAGGAAGAGGTTGGGTCACACAAGTTATCCCTTCGAAAAGAGTACACGCGCAGTCTTGAGACGAGGATCTCCAAGCATTTATATAAATAAATGTTTGGAATCTGACGGATCGACTGGGGGTGTTCTTTTTCGTTAAGAGTAGAAATAACACAAACACATCCCTCACTCCCAAACACTTTCACGTTACAGTAAATTTCATTTAAAACATACAGTACACATATTCATTTTAAATTTTAAAAAGGGAAGAGGTTGGTCACAAGTTATTCCTTCGAAAAGAGTACTCGCGCAGTCTTGAGACGAGGATCTCCAAGCATTTATATAAATAAATGTTTGGAATCTGACGGATCGACTGGTGGGTGTTCTTTTTCGTTAAGAGTAGAAATAACACAAGACACATCCCTCACTCCCAAACACTCATTCCGTTACAGTAAATTTCATTTAAAACATACAGTACACATAAGGCATTTTAAATTTTAAAAAGAGGGAAGAGGTTGGGTCACAAGTTATCCCTTCGATAAAGAGTACACGCGCAGTCTTGAGACGAGGATCTCCAAGCATTTATATAAATAAATGTTTGGAATCTGACGGATCGACTGGGTGTGTTCTTTTTCGTTAAGAGTAGAAATAACACACACATCCCTCTCCAAACACTCATTCCGTTACAGTAAATTTCATTTAAAACATACAGTACACATGTTAGGCATTAAATTTTAAAAAAGGGAAGAGGGTGGGCACAAGTTATCCCTTCGAAAGAGTACACGCGCAGTCTTGAGACGAGGATCTCCAAGCATTTATATAAATAAATGTTTGGAATCTGACGGATCGACTGGGTGGGTGTTTTTTTCGTTAAGAGTAGAAATAAACAAGACACATCCCTCACTCCCAAAAACACATTCCGTTACAGTAAATTTCATTTAAAACATACAGTACACATAAGGGCATTTTAAATTTTAAAAAGAGGGAAGAGGTTGGGTCACAAGTTATCCCTTCGATAAAGAGTACACGCGCAGTCTTGAGACGAGGATCTCCAAGCATTTATATAAATAAATGTTTGGAATCTGACGGATCGACTGGGTGGGTGTTCTTTTTCGTTAAGAGTAGAAATAACACAAGACACATCCCTCACTCCCAAACACTCATTCCATGTTACAGTAAATTTCATTTAAAACATACAGTACACAGATAAGGGCATTTTAAATTTTAAAAAGAGGGAAAGGGTTGGGTCACAAGTTATCCTTCGATAAAAGTACGCGCAGTTTGAGACGAGGATCTCCAAGCATTTATATAAATAAATGTTTGGAATCTGACGGATCGACTGGTGGGTGTTCTTTTTCGTTAAGAGTAGAAATAACACAAGACCATCCCTCACTCCCAAACATCATTCCGTTACAGTAAATTTCATTTAAAACATACAGTACAATGTTTTATTTAAAAAAGAGGAAGAGGTGGGTCACAAGTTATCCCTTCGAAAAGAGTACACGCGCAGTCTTGAGACGAGGATCTCCAAGCATTTATATAAATAAATGTTTGGAATCTGACGGATCGACTGGGTGGGTGTTCTTTTTCGTTAAGAGTAGAAATAACACAAGACACATCCCTCACTCCCAAACATCATTCCGTTACAGTAAATTTCATTTAAAACATACAGTACACAGATAAGGGCATTTTAAATTTTAAAAAGAGGGAAGAGGTTGGGTCACAAGTTATCCCTTCGAAAAGAGTACACGCGCAGTCTTGAGACGAGGATCTCCAAGCATTTATATAAATAAATGTTTGGAATCTGACGGATCGACTGGTGGGTGTTCTTTTTCGTTAAGAGTAGAAATAACACAAGACACATCCCTCACTCCCAAACACTCATTCCGTTACAGTAAATTTCATTTAAAACATACAGTACACAGATCATTTTAAATTTTAAAAAGAGGAAGAGGTTGGTCACAAGTTATCCTTCGATAAAGAGTACACGCGCAGTCTTGAGACGAGGATCTCCAAGCATTTATATAAATAAATGTTTGGAATCTGACGGATCGACTGGGTGGGTGTTCTTTTTCGTTAAGAGTAGAATAACACAAGACACATCCCTCACTCCCAAACAACTCATTCCGTTACAGTAAATTTCATTTAAAACATACAGTACATAGATAGGGCATTTTAAATTTTAAAAGAGGGAAGAGGTTGGGTCAAGTTATCCCTTCGAAAAGAGTACACGCGCAGTCTTGAGACGAGGATCTCCAAGCATTTATATAAATAAATGATTTGGAATCTAACGGATTGACTGGGTGGGTGCTCTATTTCGTTAAGAGTAGAAATAACACAAGACACATCCCTCACTCCCAAACACTCATTCCGTTACAGTAAATTTCATTTAAAACATACAGTACACAGATAAGGGCATTTTAAATTTTAAAAAGAGGAAGAGGTTGGGTCACAAGTTATCCCTTCGATAAAGAGTACACGCGCAGTCTTGAGACGAGGATCTCCAAGCATTTATATAAATAAATGTTTGGAATCTGACGGATCGACTGGGTGGGTGTTCTTTTTCGTTAAGAGTAGAAATAACACAAGACACATCCCTCACTCCCAAACATCATTCCGTTACAGTAAATTTCATTTAAAACATACAGTACACAGATAAGGGCATTTTAAATTTTAAAAAGAGGGAAGAGGTTGGGTCACAAGTTATCCCTTCGATAAAGAGTACACGCGCAGTCTTGAGACGAGGATCTCCAAGCATTTATATAAATAAATGTTTGGAATCTGACGGATCGACTGGGTGGGTGTTCTTTTTCGTTAAGAGTAGAAATAACACAAGACACATCCCTCACTCCCAAACACTCATTCCGTTACAGTAAATTTCATTTAAAACATACAGTACACAGATAAGGGCATTTTAAATTTTAAAAAGAGGGAAGAGGTTGGGTCACAAGTTATCCTTCGATAAAGAGTACACGCGCAGTCTTGAGACGAGGATCTCCAAGCATTTATATAAATAAATGTTTGGAATCTGACGGATCGACTGGGTGGGTGTTCTTTTTCGTTAAGAGTAGAAATAACACAAGACACATCCCTCACTCCCAAACACTCATTCCGTTACAGTAAATTTCATTTAAAACATACAGTACACAGATAAGGGCATTTTAAATTTTAAAAAGAGGGAAGAGGTTGGGTCACATGTTATTCCTTCGATAAAGAGTACACGCGCAGTCTTGAGACGAGGATCTCCAAGCATTTATATAAATAAATGTTTGGAATCTGACGGATCGACTGGGTGGGTGTTCTTTTTCGTTAAGAGTAGAAATAACACAAGACACATCCCTCACTCCCAAACACTCATTCCGTTACAGTAAATTTCATTTAAACATACAGTACACAGATAAGGGCATTTTAAATTTTAAAAAGAGGAAGAGGTTGGGTCACAAGTTATCCCTTCGATAAAGAGTACACGCGCAGTCTTGAGACGAGGATCTCCAAGCATTTATATAAATAATGTTTGGAATCTGACGGATCGACTGTGGTGGGTGTTCTTTTTCGTTAAGAGTAGAAATAACACAAGACACATCCCTCACTCCAAACAACTCATTCCGTTACAGTAAATTTCATTTAAAACATACAGTACACAGATAAGGGCATTTTAAATTTTAAAAAGAGGGAAGAGGTTGGGCCACAAGTTATCCCTTCGATAAAGAGTACACGCGCAGTCTTGAGACGAGGATCTCCAAGCATTTATATAAATAAATGTTTGGAATCTGACGGATCGACTGGGTGGGTGTTCTTTTTCGTTAAGAGTAGAAATAACACAAGACACATCCTCACTCCCAACAATCATTCCGTTACAGTAAATTTCATTTAAAACATACAGTACACAGATAAGGGCATTTTAAATTTTAAAAAGAGGAAGAGGTTGGGTCACAAGTTATCCCTTCGATAAAGAGTACACGCGCAGTCTTGAGACGAGGATCTCCAAGCATTTATATAAATAAATGTTTGGAATCTGACGGATCGACTGGGTGGGTGTTCTTTTTTCGTTAAGAGTAGAAATAACACAAGACACATCCCTCACTCCCAAACACTCATTCCGTTACAGTAAATTTCATTTAAAACATACAGTACACAGGTTAGGGCAGTTTAAATTTCAAAAAGAGAGAAGAGGTTGGGCACAAGTTATCCCTTCGATAAAGAGTACACGCGCAGTCTTGAGACGAGGATCTCCAAGCATTTATATAAATAAATGTTTGGAATCTGACGGATCGACTGGTGGGGTGTTCTTTTTCGTTAAGAGTAGAAATAACACAACAAACATCCCTCACTCCCAAACACTCGTTCCATTACAGTAAATTTCATTTAAAACATACAGTACACAGGTTAGGGCAGTTTAAATTTCAAAAAGAGGGAAGAGGGTGGGTCACAAGTTATCCCTTCGAAAAAGTGTACACGCGCAGTCTTGAGACGAGGATCTCCAAGCATTTATATAAATAAATGTTTGGAATCTGACGGATCGACTGTGTGGGCGGGTGTTCTTTTTCGTTAAGAGTAGAAATAACACAATACACATCCCTCACTCCCAAACATCATTCCGTTACAGTAAATTTCATTTAAAACATACAGTACACAGATAAGGGCATTTTAAATTTTAAAAAGAGGGAAGAGGTTGGGCACAAGTTATCCCTTCGATAAAGAGTACACGCGCAGTCTTGAGACGAGGATCTCCAAGCATTTATATAAATAAATGTTTGGAATCTGACGGATCGACTGGGTGGGTGTTCTTTTTCGTTAAGAGTAGAAATAACACAAGACACATCCCTCACTCCCAAACACTCATTCCGTTACAGTAAATTTCATTTAAAACATACAGTACACAGATAAGGGCATTTTAAATTTTAAAAAAGAGGAAGAGGTTGGGCACAAGTTATCCCTTCGATAAAGAGTACACGCGCAGTCTTGAGACGAGGATCTCCAAGCATTTATATAAATAAATGTTTGGAATCTGACGGATCGACTGGGTGGGTGTTCTTTTTCGTTAAGAGTAGAAATAACACAAGACACATCCCTCACTCCCAAACACTCATTCCGTTACAGTAAATTTCATTTAAAACATACAGTACACAGATAAGGGCATTTTAAATTTTAAAAAGAGGGAAGAGGTTGGGTCACAAGTTATCCCTTCGATAAAGAGTACACGCGCAGTCTTGAGACGAGGATCTCCAAGCATTTATATAAATAAATGTTTGGAATCTGACGGATCGACTGGGTGGGTGTTCTTTTTCGTTAAGAGTAGAAATAACACAACAAACATCCCTCACTCTCAAACACTCATTCCATTACAGTAAATTTCATTTAAAACATACAGTACACAGGTTAGGGCAGTTTAAATTTTAAAAGAGGGAAGAGGTTGGGTCACAAGTTATCCCTTCGATAAAGAGTACACGCGCAGTCTTGAGACGAGGATCTCCAAGCATTTATATAAATAAATGTTTGGAATCTGACGGATCGACTGGGTGGGTGTTCTTTTTCGTTAAGAGTAGAAATAACACAAGACACATCCCTCACTCCCAAACACTCATTCCGTTACAGTAATTTCATTTAAAACATACAGTACACAGATAAGGGCATTTTAAATTTTAAAAGAGGAAGAGGTTGGGTCACAAGTTATCCTTCGATAAAGAGTACACGCGCAGTCTTGAGACGAGGATCTCCAAGCATTTATATAAATAAATGTTTGGAATCTGACGGATCGACTGGGTGGGTGTTCTTTTTCGTTAAGAGTAGAAATAACACAAGACACATCCCTCACTCCCAACACTCATTCCGTTACAGTAAATTTCATTTAAAACATACAGTACACAGATAAGGGCATTTTAAATTTTAAAAAGAGGAAGAGGTTGGGCCACAAGTTATCCCTTCGATAAAGAGTACACGCGCAGTCTTGAGACGAGGATCTCCAAGCATTTATATAAATAAATGTTTGGAATCTGACGGATCGACTGGGTGGGTGTTCTTTTCGTTAAGAGTAGAAATAACACAAGACACATCCTCACTCCCAAACAATCATTCCATTACAGTAAGTTTCATTTAAAACATACATTACACAGATAAGGCATTTTAAATTTTAAAAAGAGGGAAGAGGTTGGGTCACATGTTATCCCTTCGATAAAGAGTACACGCGCAGTCTTGAGACGAGGATCTCCAAGCATTTATATAAATAAATGTTTGGAATCTGACGGATCGACTGGGTGGGTGTTCTTTTTCGTTAAGAGTAGAAATAACACAAGACACATCCCTCACTCCCAAACACTCATTCCGTTACAGTAAATTTCATTTAAAACATACAGTACACAGATAAGGGCATTTTAAATTTTAAAAAGAGGGAAGAGGTTGGGTCACAAGTTATCCCTTCGATAAAGAGTACACGCGCAGTCTTGAGACGAGGATCTCCAAGCATTTATATAAATAAATGTTTGGAATCTGACGGATCGACTGGGTGGGTGTTCTTTTTCGTTAAGAGTAGAAATAACACAAGACACATCCCTCACTCCCAAACACTCATTCCGTTACAGTAAATTTCATTTAAAACATACAGTACACAGATAAGGGCATTTTAAATTTTAAAAAGAGGAAGAGGTTGGGCACAAGTTATCCCTTCGATAAAGAGTACACGCGCAGTCTTGAGACGAGGATCTCCAAGCATTTATATAAATAAATGTTTGGAATCTGACGGATCGACTGGGTGGGTTGTTCTTTTTCGTTAAGAGTAGAAATAACACAAGACACATCCCTCACTCCCAAACACTCATTCCGTTACAGTAAATTTCATTTAAAACATACAGTACACAGATAAGGGCATTTTAAATTTTAAAAAGAGGGAAGAGGTTGGGTCACAAGTTATCCCTTCGATAAAGAGTACACGCGCAGTCTTGAGACGAGGATCTCCAAGCATTTATATAAATAAATGTTTGGAATCTGACGGATCGACTGGTGGGTGTTCTTTTTTCGTTAAGAGTAGAAATAACACAAGACACATCCCTCACTCCCAAACACTCATTCCGTTACAGTAAATTTCATTTAAAACATACAGTACACAGATAAGGGCATTTTAAATTTTAAAAAGAGGAAGAGGTTGGGTCACAAGTTATCCCTTCGATAAAGAGTACACGCGCAGTCTTGAGACGAGGATCTCCAAGCATTTATAAAAATAAATGTTTGGAATCTGACGGATCGACTGTGTGGGTGGATGGGTTTTCTTTTTCGTTAAGAGTAGAAATAACACAAGACACATCCCTCACTCCCAAACACTCATTCCGTTACAGTAAATTTCATTTAAAACATACAGTACACAGATAAGGGCATTTTAAATTTTAAAAAGAGGGAAGAGGTTGGGTCACAAGTTATCCCTTCGATAAAGAGTACACGCGCAGTCTTGAGACGAGGATCTCCAAGCATTTATATAAATAAATGTTTGGAATCTGACGGATCGACTGGGTGGGTGTTCTTTTCGTTAAGAGTAGAAATAACACAAGACACATCCCTCACTCCCAAACACTCATTCCGTTACAGTAAATTTCATTTAAAACATACAGTACACAGTATAGGGCATTTTAAATTTTAAAAAGAGGAAGAGGTTGGCACAAGTTATCCTTCGATAAAGAGTACACGCGCAGTCTTGAGACGAGGATCTCCAAGCATTTATATAAATAAATGTTTGGAATCTGACGGATCGACTGGGTGGGTGTTCTTTTTCGTTAAGAGTAGAAATAACACAACACACATCCCTCACTCCTAAACACTCATTCCGTTACAGTAAATTTCATTTAAAACATACAGTACACAGATAAGGCATTTTAAATTTTAAAAAGAGGGAAGAGGTTGGGTCACAAGTTATCCCTTCGATAAAGAGTACACGCGCAGTCTTGAGACGAGGATCTCCAAGCATTTATATAAATAAATGTTTGGAATCTGACGGATCGACTGGGTGGGTGTTCTTTTTCGTTAAGAGTAGAAATAACACAAGACACATCCCTCACTCCCAAACACTCATTCCGTTACAGTAAATTTCATTTAAAACATACAGTACACAGATAAGGGCATTTTAAATTTCAAAAAGAGGGAAGAGGGTGGTTCACAAGTTATCCCTTCGAAAAAGAGTACACGCGCAGTCTTGAGACGAGGATCTCCAAGCATTTATATAAATAAATGTTTGGAATCTGACGGATCGACTGGGTGGGTGTTCTTTTTCGTTAAGAGTAGAAATAACACAAGACACATCCCTCACTCCCAAACACTCATTCCGTTACAGTAAATTTCATTTAAAACATACAGTACACAGATAAGGGCATTTTAAATTTTAAAAAGAGGAAGAGGTTGGGTCACAAGTTATCCCTTCGATAAAGAGTACACGCGCAGTCTTGAGACTAGGATCTCCAAGCATTTATATAAATAAATGTTTGGAATCTGACGGATCGACTGGGTGGGTGTTCTTTTTCGTTAAGGTTAGAAATAACACAACACACATCGCTCACTCCTAAACACTCATTCTCTTACAGTAAATTTCATTTAAAACATACAGTACACAGGTTAGGGCAGTTTAAATTTCAAAAAGAGGGAAGAAGGTGGGTCACAAGTTATCCCTTCGAAAAACAGTACACGCGCAGTCTTGAGACGAGGATCTCCAAGCATTTATATAAATAAATGTTTGGAATCTGACGGATCGACTGGGTGGGTGTTCTTTTTCGTTAAGAGTAGAAATAACACAAGACACATCCCTCACTCCCAAACACTCATTCCGTTACAGTAAATTTCATTTAAAACATACAGTACACAGATAAGGGCATTTTAAATTTTAAAAAGAGGAAGAGGTTGGGTCACAAGTTATCCCTTCGATAAAGAGTACACGCGCAGTCTTGAGACGAGGATCTCCAAGCATTTATATAAATAAATGTTTGGAATCTGACGGATCGACTGGGTGGGTGTTCTTTTTCGTTAAGAGTAGAAATAACACAAGACACATCCCTCACTCCCAAACACTCATTCCGTTACAGTAAATTTCATTTAAAACATACAGTACACAGATAAGGGCATTTTAAATTTTAAAAAGAGGAGAGGTTGGGCACAAGTTATCCCTTCGATAAAGAGTACACGCGCAGTCTTGAGACGAGGATCTCCAAGCATTTATATAAATAAATGTTTGGAATCTGACGGATCGACTGGGTGGGTGTTCTTTTTCGTTAAGAGTAGAAATAACACAAGACACATCCCTCACTCCCAAACACTCATTCCATTACAGTAAATTTCATTTAAAACATACAGTACACAGGTTAGGGCATTTTAAATTTCAAAAAGAGGGAAGAGGGTTGGTCACAAGTTATCCCTTCGAAAAAGAGTACACGCGCAGTCTTGAGACGAGGATCTCCAAGCATTTATATAAATAAATGTTTGGAATCTGACGGATCGACTGGGTGGGTGTTCTTTTTCGTTAAGAGTAGAAATAACACAAGACACATCCCTCACTCCTAAACACTTATTCCCTTACAGTAAATTTCATTTAAAACATACAGTACACAGGTTAGGGCATTTTAAATTTCAAAAAGAGGGAAGAGGGTGGGTCACAAGTTATCCCTTCGAAAAAGAGTACACGCGCAGTCTTGAGACGAGGATCTCCAAGCATTTATATAAATAAATGTTTGGAATCTGACGGATCGACTGGGTGGGTGTTCTTTTTCGTTAAGAGTAGAAATAACACAAGACACATCCCTCACTCCCAAACACTCATTCCGTTACAGTAAATTTCATTTAAAACATACAGTACACAGATAAGGGCATTTTAAATTTTAAAAAGAGGGAAGAGGTTGGGTCACAAGTTATCCCTTCGATAAAGAGTACACGCGCAGTCTTGAGACGAGGATCTCCAAGCATTTATATAAATAAATGTTTGGAATCTGACGGATCGACTGTGGTGGGTGTTCTTTTTCGTTAAGAGTAGAAATAACACAAACACATCCCTCACTCCCAAACACTCATTCCGTTACAGTAAATTTCATTTAAAACATACAGTACACAGATAAGGGCATTTTAAATTTTAAAAAGAGGAAGAGGTTGGGTCACAAGTTATCCTTCGATAAAGAGTACACGCGCAGTCTTGAGACGAGGATCTCCAAGCATTTATATAAATAAATGTTTGGAATCTGACGGATCGACTGGGTGGGTGTTCTTTTTCGTTAAGAGTAGAAATAACACAAGACACATCCCTCACTCCCAAACACTCATTCCGTTACAGTAAATTTCATTTAAAACATACAGTACACAGATAAGGGCATTTTAAATTTTAAAAAGAGGAAGAGGTTGGGTCACAAGTTATCCCTTCGATAAAGAGTACACGCGCAGTCTTGAGACGAGGATCTCCAAGCATTTATATAAATAAATGTTTGGAATCTGACGGATCGACTTGGGTGGGTGTTCTTTTTCGTTAAGAGTAGAAATAACACAAGACACATCCCTCACTCCCAAACACTCATTCCGTTACAGTAAATTTCATTTAAAACATACAGTACACAGATAAGGGCATTTTAAATTTTAAAAAGAGGGAAGAGGTTGGGTCACAAGTTATCCCTTCGATAAAGAGTACACGCGCAGTCTTGAGACGAGGATCTCCAAGCATTTATATAAATAAATGTTTGGAATCTGACGGATCGACTGGGTGGGTGTTCTTTTTCGTTAAGAGTAGAAATAACACAAGACACATCCCTCACTCCCAAACACTCATTCCGTTACAGTAAATTTCATTTAAAACATACAGTACACAGATAAGGGCATTTTAAATTTTAAAAAGAGGGAAGAGGTTGGGTCACAAGTTATCCCTTCGATAAAGAGTACACGCGCAGTCTTGAGACGAGGATCTCCAAGCATTTATATAAATAAATGTTTGGAATCTGACGGATCGACTGGGTGGGTGTTCTTTTTCGTTAAGAGTAGAAATAACACAAGACACATCCCTCACTCCCAAACACTCATTCCGTTACAGTAAATTTCATTTAAAACATACAGTACACAGATAAGGGCATTTTAAATTTTAAAAAGAGGAAGAGGTTGGGTCACAAGTTATCCCTTCGATAAAGAGTACACGCGCAGTCTTGAGACGAGGATCTCCAAGCATTTATATAAATAAATGTTTGGAATCTGACGGATCGACTGGGTGGGTGTTCTTTTTCGTTAAGAGTAGAAATAACACAAACACATCCCTCACTCCCAAACACTCATTCCGTTACAGTAAATTTCATTTAAAACATACAGTACACAGATAAGGGCATTTTAAATTTTAAAAAGAGGAAGAGGTTGGGTCACAAGTTATCCCTTCGATAAAGAGTACACGCGCAGTCTTGAGACGAGGATCTCCAAGCATTTATATAAATAAATGTTTGGAATCTGACGGATCGACTGGGTGGGTGTTCTTTTTCGTTAAGAGTAGAAATAACACAAGACACATCCCTCACTCCCAAACACTCATTCCGTTACAGTAAATTTCATTTAAAACATACAGTACACAGATAAGGGCATTTTAAATTTTAAAAAGAGGGAAGAGGTTGGGTCACAAGTTATCCCTTCGATAAAGAGTACACGCGCAGTCTTGAGACGAGGATCTCCAAGCATTTATATAAATAAATGTTTGGAATCTGACGGATCGACTGGGTGGGTGTTCTTTTTCGTTAAGAGTAGAAATAACACAAGACACATCCCTCACTCCCAAACACTCATTCCGTTACAGTAAATTTCATTTAAAACATACAGTACACAGATAAGGGCATTTTAAATTTTAAAAAGAGGGAAGAGGTTGGGTCACAAGTTATCCCTTCGATAAAGAGTACACGCGCAGTCTTGAGACGAGGATCTCCAAGCATTTATATAAATAAATGTTTGGAATCTGACGGATCGACTGGGTGGGTGTTCTTTTTCGTTAAGAGTAGAAATAACACAAGACACATCCCTCACTCCCAAACACTCATTCCGTTACAGTAAATTTCATTTAAAACATACATTACACGGGTTAGGGCAGTTTAAATTTCAAAAAGAGGGAAGAGGGTGGGTCACAAGTTATCCCTTCGATAAAGAGTACACGCGCAGTCTTGAGACGAGGATCTCCAAGCATTTATATAAATAAATGTTTGGAATCTGACGGATCGACTGGGTGGGTGTTCTTTTTCGTTAAGAGTAGAAATAACACAAGACACATCCCTCACTCCCAAACACTCATTCCGTTACAGTAAATTTCATTTAAAACATACAGTACACAGATAAGGGCATTTTAAATTTTAAAAAGAGGAAGAGGTTGGGTCACAAGTTATCCCTTCGATAAAGAGTACACGCGCAGTCTTGAGACGAGGATCTCCAAGCATTTATATAAATAAATGTTTGGAATCTGACGGATCGACTGGGTGGGTGTTCTTTTTCGTTAAGAGTAGAAATAACACAAGACACATCCCTCACTCCCAAACACTCATTCCGTTACAGTAAATTTCATTTAAAACATACAGTACACAGATAAGGGCATTTTAAATTTTAAAAAGAGGGAAGAGGTTGGGTCACAAGTTATCCCTTCGATAAAGAGTACACGCGCAGTCTTGAGACGAGGATCTCCAAGCATTTATATAAATAAATGTTTGGAATCTGACGGATCGACTGGGTGGGTGTTCTTTTTCGTTAAGAGTAGAAATAACACAAGACACATCCCTCACTCCCAAACACTCATTCCGTTACAGTAAATTTCATTTAAAACATACAGTACACAGATAAGGGCATTTTAAATTTTAAAAAGAGGAAGAGGTTGGGTCACAAGTTATCCCTTCGATAAAGAGTACACGCGCAGTCTTGAGACGAGGATCTCCAAGCATTTATATAAATAAATGTTTGGAATCTGACGGATCGACTTGGGTGGGTGTTCTTTTTCGTTAAGAGTAGAAATAACACAAGACACATCCCTCACTCCCAAACACTCATTCCGTTACAGTAAATTTCATTTAAAACATACAGTACACAGATAAGGGCATTTTAAATTTTAAAAAGAGGGAAGAGGTTGGGTCACAAGTTATCCCTTCGATAAAGAGTACACGCGCAGTCTTGAGACGAGGATCTCCAAGCATTTATATAAATAAATGTTTGGAATCTGACGGATCGACTGGGTGGGTGTTCTTTTTCGTTAAGAGTAGAAATAACACAAAGACACATCCCTCACTCCCAAACACTCATTCCGTTACAGTAAATTTCATTTAAAACATACAGTACACAGATAAGGGCATTTTAAATTTTAAAAAGAGGGAAGAGGTTGGGTCACAAGTTATCCCTTCGAAAAAGAGTACACGCGCAGTCTTGAGACGAGGATCTCCAAGCATTTATATAAATAAATGTTTGGAATCTGACGGATCGACTGGGTGGGTGTTCTTTTTCGTTAAGAGTAGAAATAACACAACACACATCCCTCACTCCCAAACACTCATTCCATTACAGTAAATTTCATTTAAAACATACAGTACACAGGTTAGGGCATTTTAAATTTTAAAAAGAGGGAAGAGGGTGGGTCACAAGTTATCCCTTCGAAAAAGAGTACACGCGCAGTCTTGAGACGAGGATCTCCAAGCATTTATATAAATAAATGTTTGGAATCTGACGGATCGACTGTGGGTGGGTGTTCTTTTTCGTTAAGTGTAGAAATAACACAACACACATCCCTCACTCCCAAACACTCATTCCATTACAGTAAATTTCATTTAAAACATACAGTACACAGGTTAGGGCATTTTAAATTTCAAAAAGAGGGAAGAGGGTGGGTCACAAGTTATCCCTTCGAAAAAGAGTACACGCGCAGTCTTGAGACGAGGATCTCCAAGCATTTATATAAATAAATGTTTGGAATCTGACGGATCGACTGGGTGGGTGTTCTTTTTCGTTAAGTGTAGAAATAACACAACACACATCCCTCACTCCCAAACACTCATTCCATTACAGTAAATTTCATTTAAAACATACAGTACACAGGTTAGGGCAGTTTAAATTTCAAAAAGAGGGAAGAAGCTGGGTCACAAGTTATCCCTTCGATAAAGAGTACACGCGCAGTCTTGAGACGAGGATCTCCAAGCATTTATATAAATAAATGTTTGGAATCTGACGGATCGACTGGGTGGGTGTTCTTTTTCGTTAAGAGTAGAAATAACACAAGACACATCCCTCACTCCCAAACACTCATTCCGTTACAGTAAATTTCATTTAAAACATACAGTACACAGATAAGGGCATTTTAAATTTTAAAAAGAGGAAGAGGTTGGGTCACAAGTTATCCCTTCGATAAAGAGTACACGCGCAGTCTTGAGACGAGGATCTCCAAGCATTTATATAAATAAATGTTTGGAATCTGACGGATCGACTGGGTGGGTGTTCTTTTTCGTTAAGAGTAGAAATAACACAAACACATCCCTCACTCCCAAACACTCATTCCGTTACAGTAAATTTCATTTAAAACATACAGTACACAGATAAGGGCATTTTAAATTTTAAAAAGAGAAGAGGTTGGGTCACAAGTTATCCCTTCGATAAAGAGTACACGCGCAGTCTTGAGACGAGGATCTCCAAGCATTTATATAAATAAATGTTTGGAATCTGACGGATCGACTGGGTGGGTGTTCTTTTTCGTTAAGAGTAGAAATAACACAAGACACATCCCTCACTCCCAAACACTCATTCCGTTACAGTAAATTTCATTTAAAACATACAGTACACAGATAAGGGCATTTTAAATTTTAAAAGAGGGAAGAGGTTGGGTCACAAGTTATCCCTTCGATAAAGAGTACACGCGCAGTCTTGAGACGAGGATCTCCAAGCATTTATATAAATAAATGTTTGGAATCTGACGGATCGACTGTGGTGGGTGTTCTTTTTCGTTAAGAGTAGAAATAACACAAGACACATCCCTCACTCCCAAACACTCATTCCGTTACAGTAAATTTCATTTAAAACATACAGTACACAGATAAGGGCATTTTAAATTTTAAAAAGAGGGAAGAGGTTGGGTCACAAGTTATCCCTTCGATAAAGAGTACACGCGCAGTCTTGAGACGAGGATCTCCAAGCATTTATATAAATAATGTTTGGAATCTGACGGATCGACTGGGTGGGTGTTCTTTTTCGTTAAGAGTAGAAATAACACAAGACACATCCCTCACTCCCAAACACTCATTCCGTTACAGTAAATTTCATTTAAAACATACAGTACACAGATAAGGGCATTTTAAATTTTAAAAAGAGGGAAGAGGTTGGGTCACAAGTTATCCCTTCGATAAAGAGTACACGCGCAGTCTTGAGACGAGGATCTCCAAGCATTTATATAAATAAATGTTTGGAATCTGACGGATCGACTGGGTGGGTGTTCTTTTTCGTTAAGAGTAGAAATAACACAAGACACATCCCTCACTCCCAAACACTCATTCCGTTACAGTAAATTTCATTTAAAACATACAGTACACAGATAAGGGCATTTTAAATTTTAAAAAGAGGAAGAGGTTGGGTCACAAGTTATCCCTTCGATAAAGAGTACACGCGCAGTCTTGAGACGAGGATCTCCAAGCATTTATATAAATAAATGTTTGGAATCTGACGGATCGACTGGGTGGGTGTTCTTTTTCGTTAAGAGTAGAAATAACACAAGACACATCCCTCACTCCCAAACACTCATTCCGTTACAGTAAATTTCATTTAAAACATACAGTACACAGATAAGGCATTTTAAATTTTAAAAGAGGGAAGAGGTTGGGTCACAAGTTATCCTTCGATAAAGAGTACACGCGCAGTCTTGAGACGAGGATCTCCAAGCATTTATATAAATAAATGTTTGGAAGCTGACGGATCGACTGGGTGGGTGTTCTTTTTCGTTAAGAGTAGAAATAACACAAGACACATCCCTCACTCCCAAACACTCATTCCGTTACAGTAAATTTCATTTAAAACATACAGTACACAGATAGGGCATTTTAAATTTTAAAAAGAGGAAGAGGTTGGGCACAAGTTATCCTTCGATAAAGAGTACACGCGCAGTCTTGAGACTAGGATCTCCAAGCATTTATGTAAATAAATGTTTATAACCTGACGGATCGACTGCGTGGGTGTTCTTTTTCGTTAAGAGTAGAAATATAACACAACTCACATCCCTCTCTCCCAAACAATCGTTCCATTACAGTTAATTTCATTTAAAACATACAGAACACAGATAAGGGCATTTTAAATTTTAAAAAGAGGGAAGAGGTTGGGTCACAAGTTATCCCTTCGATAAAGAGTACACGCGCAGTCTTGAGACTAGGATCTCCAAGCATTTATATAAATAAATGTTTGGAATCTGACGGATCGACTGGGTGGGTGTTCTTTTTCGTTAAGAGTAGAAATAACACAAGACACATCCCTCACTCCCAAACACTCATTCCGTTACAGTAAATTTCATTTAAAACATACAGTACACAGATAAGGGCATTTTAAATTTTAAAAAGAGGGAAGAGGTTGGGTCACAAGTTATCCCTTCGATAAAGAGTACACGCGCAGTCTTGAGACGAGGATCCCCAAGCATTTATATGAATAAATAATTGGAATATGACGGATCGAGAGGGTGGTTGCTCTTTTTCGTTAAGAGTAGAAATAACACAAGACACATCCCTCACTCCCAAACACTCATTCGTTACAGTAAATTTCATTTAAAACATACAGTACACAGATAAGGGCATTTTAAATTTTAAAAAGAGGGAAGAGGTTGGGTCACAAGTTATCCCTTCGATAAAGAGTACACGCGCAGTCTTGAGACGAGGATCTCAAGCATTTATATAAATAAATGTTTGGAATCTGACGGATCGACTGGGTGGGTGTTCTTTTTCGTTAAGAGTAGAAATAACACAAGACACATCCCTCACTCCCAAACACTCATTCCGTTACAGTAAATTTCATTTAAAACATACAGTACACAGGTTAGGGCATTTTAAATTTCAAAAAGAGGGAAGAGGTTGGGTCACAAGTTATCCCTTCGATAAAGAGTACACGCGCAGTCTTGAGACGAGGATCTCCAAGCATTTATATAAATAAATGTTTGGAATCTGACGGATCGACTGTGTGGGCGGGTGTTCTTTTCGTTAAGGTTAGAAATAACACAATACACATCTCTCACTGCTAAACACTCATTCTCTTACAGTAAATTTCATTTAAAACATACATTACACGGGTTAGGGCAGTTTAAATTTCAAAAAGAGGGAAGAAGGTGGGTCACAAGTTATCCCATCGAAAAACAGTACACGCGTAGTCTTGAGACGAGGATCTCCCAGCATTTATAGAAATAAATGTTTGGAATTTAACGGCTCGACTGTGGGTGGGTTATCATTTTCGTAAAGTGTAGAAATAACACAAACACATCCCTCACTCCCAAACACTCATTCCGTTACAGTAAATTTCATTTAAAAACATACAGTACACAGATAAGGGCATTTTAAATTTTAAAAAGAGGAAGAGGTTGGCTCACAAGTTATCCCTTCGATAAAAAGTACACGCGCAGTCTTGAGACGAGGATCTCCAAGCATTTATATAAATAAATGTTTGGAATCTGACGGATCGACTGGGTGGGTGTTCTTTTTCGTTAAGAGTAGAAATAACACAACAAACATCCCTCACTCCCAAACAATCAGTTCCATTACAGTAAATTTCATTTAAAACATACAGTACACAGGTTAGGGCAGTTTAAATTTCAAACAGAGAGAAGAGAGTGGCTCACAAGTTATGCCTTCGAAAAAAGTAGACGCGCGGTCTTGAGACGAGGATCTCCAAGCATTTATATAAATAAATGTTTGGAATCTGACGGATCGACTGGTGTGGGTGTTCTTTTTCGTTAAGAGTAGAAATAACACAAGACACATCCCTCACTCCCAAACAATCATTCCGTTACAGTAAATTTCATTTAAAACATACAGTACACAGATAAGGGCATTTAAATTTTAAAAGAGAGAAGAGGTTGGGCACAAGTTATCCTTCGATAAAGAGTACACGCGCAGTCTTGAGACGAGGATCTCCAAGCATTTATATAAATAAATGTTTGGAATCTGACGGATCGACTGGGTGGGTGTTCTTTTCGTTAAGAGTAGAAATAACACAAGACACATCCCTCACTCCCAAACATCATTCCTTACAGTAAATTTCATTTAAAACATACAGTACACAGATAAGGGCATTTTAAATTTTAAAAAGAGGGAAGAGGTTGGGTCACAAGTTATCCCTTCGATAAAGAGTACACGCGCAGTCTTGAGACGAGGATCTCCAAGCATTTATATAAATAAATGTTTGGAATCTGACGGATCGACTGGGTGGGTGTTCTTTTTCGTTAAGAGTAGAATAAACACAAACACATCCCTCACTCCCAAACACTCATTCCGTTACAGTAAATTTCATTTAAAACATACAGTACACAGATAAGGGCATTTTAAATTTTAAAAAGAGGGAAGAGGTTGGGCCACAGTTATCCCTTCGATAAAGAGTACACGCGCAGTCTTGAGACGAGGATCTCCAAGCATTTATATAAATAATGTTTGGAATCTGACGGATCGACTGGTGGGTGTTCTTTTTCGTTAAGAGTAGAAATAACACAAGACACATCCCTCACTCCCAAACACTCATTCCGTTACAGTAAATTTCATTTAAAACATACAGTACACAGATAAGGGCATTTTAAATTTTAAAAGAGGGAAGAGGTTGGCCACAAGTTATCCCTTCGATAAAGAGTACACGCGCAGTCTTGAGACGAGGATCTCCAAGCATTTATAACAATAAATGTTTGGAATCTGACGGATCGACTGGTGGTGTTTCTTTTTCGTTAAGAGTAGAAATAACACAAGACACATCCCTCACTCCCAAACACTCATTCCTTACAGTAAATTTCATTTAAAACATACAGTACACAGATAAGGGCATTTTAAATTTTAAAAAGAGGAAGAGGTTGGGTCACAAGTTATCCCTTCGATAAAGAGTAACACGCGCAGTCTTGAGACGAGATCTCAAGCATTTATATAAATAAATGTTTGGAATCTGACGGATCGACTAGGTGGGTGTTCTTTTTCGTTAAGAGTAGAAATACACAAGACACATCCCTCACTCCCAAACACTCATTCCAGTTACAGTAAATTTCATTTAAAACATACAGTACACAGATAAGGCATTTTAAATTTTAAAAGAGGAAGAGGTTGGGTCACAAGTTATCCCTTCGATTAAAGAGTACACGCGCAGTCTTGAGACGAGGATCTCCAAGCATTTATAATAATAAATGTTTGGAATCTGACGGATCGACTGTGGGTGTTCTTTTCGTTAAGAGTAGAAATAACACAAGACACATCCCTCACTCCCAAACACTCATTCCGTTACAGTAAATTTCATTTAAAACATACAGTACACAGATAAGGGCATTTTAAATTTTAAAAAGAGGAAGAGGTTGGGTCACAAGTTATCCTTCGATAAAGAGTACACGCGCAGTCTTGAGACGAGGATCTCCAAGCATTTATATAAATAAATGTTTGGAATCTGACGGATCGACTGGGTGGGTGTTCTTTTCGTTAAGAGTAGAAATAACACAAACACATCCCTCACTCCCAAACACTCATTCCGTTAGTAAATTTCATTTAAAACATACAGTACACAGATAAGGGCATTTTAAATTTTAAAAAGAGGGAAGAGGTTGGGTCACAAGTTATCCCTTCGATAAAGAGTACACGCGCAGTCTTGAGACGAGGATCTCCAAGCATTTATATAAATAAATGTTTGGAATCTGACGGATCGACTGGGTGGGTGTTCTTTTTCGTTAAGAGTAGAAATAACACAAGACACATCCCTCACTCCCAAACACTCATTCCGTTACAGTAAATTTCATTTAAAACATACAGTACACAGATAAGGGCATTTTAAATTTTAAAAAGAGGGAAGAGGTTGGGTCACAAGTTATCCTTCGATAAAGAGTACCGCGCAGTCTTGAGACGAGGATCTCCAAGCATTTATATAAATAAATGTTTGGAATCTGACGGATCGACTGGGTGGGTGTTCTTTTTCGTTAAGAGTAGAAATAACACAAGACACATCCCTCACTCCCAAACACTCATTCCGTTACAGTAAATTTCATTTAAAACATACAGTACACAGATAAGGGCATTTTAAATTTTAAAAAGAGGGAAGAGGTTGGGTCACAAGTTATCCCTTCGATAAGAGTACACGCGCAGTCTTGAGACGAGGATCTCCAAGCATTTATATAAATAAATGTTTGGAATCTGACGGATCGACTGTGGTGGGTGTTCTTTTTCGTTAAGAGTAGAAATAACACAAGACACATCCCTCACTCCCAAACACTCATTCCGTTACAGTAAATTTCATTTAAAACATACAGTACACAGATAAGGGCATTTTAAATTTTAAAAAGAGGGAAGAGGTTGGGTCAAAGTTATCCCTTCGATAAAGAGTACACGCGCAGTCTTGAGACGAGGATCTCCAAGCATTTATATAAATAAATGTTTGGAATCTGACGGATCGACTGGGTGGGTGTTCTTTTTCGTTAAGAGTAGAAATAACACAAACACATCCCTCACTCCCAAACACTCATTCCGTTACAGTAAATTTCATTTAAAACATACAGTACACAGATAAGGGCATTTTAAATTTTAAAAAGAGGGAAGAGGTTGGGTCACAAGTTATCCTTCGATAAAGAGTACACGCGCAGTCTTGAGACGAGGATCTCCAAGCATTTATATAAATAAATGTTTGGAATCTGACGGATCGACTGGGTGGGTGTTCTTTTTCGTTAAGAGTAGAAATAACACAAACACATCCCTCACTCCCAAACACTCATTCCGTTACAGTAAATTTCATTTAAAACATACAGTACACAGATAAGGGCATTTTAAATTTTAAAAAGAGGGAAGAGGTTGGTCACAAGTTATCCCTTCGATAAGAGTACACGCGCAGTCTTGAGACGAGGATCTCAAGCATTTATATAAATAATGTTTGGAATCTGACGGATCGACTGGGTGGGTGTTCTTTTTCGTTAAGAGTAGAATAACACAAGACACATCCCTCACTCCCAAACACATTCCGTTACAGTAAATTTCATTTAAAAACATACAGTACACAGATAAGGGCATTTTAAATTTAAAAAGAGGGAAGAGGTTGGGTCACAAGTTATCCTTCGATAAAGAGTACACGCGCAGTCTTAGACGAGGATCTCCAAGCATTTTATAATAATGTTTGGAATCTGACGGATCGACTGGGTGGGTGTTCTTTTTTTTAAGAGTAGAAATAACACAAACACATCCCTCACTCCCAAACACTCATTCCGTTACAGTAAATTTCATTTAAAACATACAGTACACAGATAAGGGCATTTTAAATTTTAAAAAGAGGGAAGAGGTTGGGTCACAAGTTATCCCTTCGATAAAGAGTACACGCGCAGTCTTGAGACGAGGATCTCCAAGCATTTATAAATAAATGTTTGGAATCTGACGGATCGACTGGGTGGGTGTTCTTTTTCGTTAAGAGTAGAAATAACACAAAACACATCCCTCACTCCCAAACACTCATTCCGTTACAGTAAATTTCATTTAAAACATACAGTACACA